>JAFVLL020028233.1:0-21849 GCA_021397915.2 Tor tambroides
GAGAAGACTAACATGAAAGCTAACAGCAGAATGGATATTAAACGCTCCCTTTATACGTTTTGCTTGGACACTAGAGAAACAGACCTCTAGTTTGTTCATCTCTACCCCATTGCACTACCGGTGCCCGTCATTGTTTCCAACGTAAACTATTTCTATCTCAGGGAGACTGACCAAGAGTAGGCATCTCTCAGAGAAGGGCAGAGTGGTGGTCATTCCAGCCCATGTGATGAACTTCATGTGTTGAAGAAATCTTCAAACGCAAGAGATGGAGAACACAATGATGAAGAAAACATGTTTGAGAAGACCAACATGACCAACTGGATATTAAATGTTCCCAAGAAACAGAAACTTTTAGCCCATCCAAATCCACCATGCTAAGTTAATACATCCAAATTATGTATGATCCAAGGATCATCGCACTGTTAAAATCCTAGAAAGTTGCAGTTATTTTTTTAAAACACATTTTAATCTGTTAATCTCCTGGGCATCAGCAGCTTTTAAGCATTACTTTTATAATTTCTTATTCAGAAACACACAAAATAATGATAAAAAGAATTATGTAAAATATTAAAAACTGCTGATGCTTGGATGACAGGCCTTAACTCTTTCACAATATCTTATGTTGTTCATTGTTGCCCAGTGATTCAAGTGAAAAGCCAAAATAGATTTTCTTCTTTTAAAACACACTACTTAAAAACACATGTACATATTTTTGTAAATTAATAGTTTGGCCTAAGGGTCTCAATCAATACCACTTTTGTAGTTAGTCTAAAATACTGTTTATGTGTCATTTGTGGCTATCAGTATTTTATAATTTATTTATAGCAATATTTTTTCACTCTCAAATTTAAAACTCAGTGGCGTATAAAATCTAGGGAGCACTTCAAGGAAAAGGACAACTTTGAGTTGTTTTGCTTCTGAATTCATAACGGTAAAGCCTTGTCGACTCTAAATCACATCACAGAGCTTTCCTGAAGTTTAATGCAAAATGGATTCAAGCAGAAATGACCGTGTACAGGAGTAGGAAACCTCAACAAATGACTGAACCATGATGATCTTCTGAAACCAGAGGAGAACTTTAAGATGATCCAGTGATCTATTTTCATATAAGGTCAGTCTCCTCTAATTCTTCACTGTTTGTTTCATTTGCTTTCAGTTTGACATTTTGTTTGTTATACTCAGTTGTAGCCACAATTATTGTACATTATACATTTGTGTTCATGGTTGTTCATTTAACCCTAATAGACACAAAAATCATGAAGTTTATGTACTGTGTAAAAACTGTTAACCCACTTGTGCATCATATCATAACATCTAAATGGAATTATTGAATTGTTCAAGTCAGAGAGAAACTAAACTCAGCTGTACTCTGTCCTTCTTGGATATGCACTGCATGATCTAAAATTCATAGAATTAGTGTGTATCCATATTTATTCATGTGGACATATAGTGAAGAAAATAACAGCCAGTGAATTTGTGAGTTCATTTCCATTATTAACACTGAATGAACCTGTATGCAAGTGTTAGAAGGAGAATGAGTTGGTATTAGGTGCCAGGAACCAGAAAATAAGCGTGTGTGTTTGTAGCAGCGGTGATCACAGACAAGGTTGTGCTATGAGGAGTGACATATCCTGTTTCACAGAGGATTAGATATGCCCGTTATAGGTTATATCACATAACCTTCAAGAAAGTGTGTGAGTGTGTGTACTGCATACTTGTTTTGGTTGCTTAGATACATAAGACAGCTGCAACTAGACAGTGGGTAATGTAGGTCAGGACTGACAAGAATAAAGACTTTGATAGCAATAAAACATTGTAAGCACATCAAAATGGCATGTTGTTAGACATGTGACTGCAAGATGTTTGTCTGTGAGGTTACAAACACTCACTGAACTGAGCTCTTCATACAATAGTTTTTTCGTTAGTTACGCAGTAAAATGTGAAAGTTGTTGCAGTAGAGACCCCATTTAGTCCCCTTGGCTTTTTGTCCATATCTACAGTGTTAGCTTCGAGGTCATCTACTCCCTCTATCAACTTCCTGTTTCAATAGAAAAATTTCACTTCATAAAAAAAAAATCACTTCATCAGGTGATTGCCGGAATATTCCAGATATCATAAGGAATTAAAACATTTAAATTGGTCTACAGACTGACCTAAATTCTGCATTCTAGAGATTTTACAAAACAAACCACATTAGGTCCTCATACGCTTGTGAGTTTTTAGTTTGCTTGTCCGACAATATCGTGATGTAGATGAGTGTTAGAAGAGATGACATGCTAAGCTGATGAAAAGCAATCATCTTTAAGCTCTTGAAAGTGCCTCGTGATGGCAAACATGTCACAACTGTCTGTTTTTGAACTTTGCTAGCTAATCATGTTATATTTGGTTGAAGAGAACAGTCTAAGCCCGTCACATCTTCGGCGTCCTCAGACCCTCCTCTTCAATCATATATAACATGATTAGCATGATGGTTAGGCTGCAAATGGGGACAAATGTGACCAGGACCAGTAGTTCTAAAGGCATTCAAAGCAAGATTCATTGCTACACTACAAAAACAGCACAAACCGTTGCCATTATAAAGAGATGAATAACATATTGAATTCCAACATAACCTTTATTTATTTATTTATTTTTTTTACTGTTGCTTTACAAAAAAGTTTGAATCTAATGCATTGCATTGCAGACCACTCAGGCATTTACAGCTCACAATCAATAAACAGCAACTTAAACAGACTTACTGTAGTCAAATATCTTATCCATAACATACTTGGGTGCTGCAGTGATGACGTTTGTTGTAGACCAAGCCGGAAGTTAGCATCATCCCCGTTCCCTCGACACATCCCAATAGGACTTTTCCATTGGCTTTTGGATTCAGGAAATAATCTCTGTGACCGACTAGTGAGTAGCTAAGTTTTCGGCATGATGATGTTTTAATGTCCCTGACAACCGATGTAGTCCCATTTAAGCACTTGTTAGCCTTTTTAAGACAAGTAATAGCTTAAAAAAATCACAAGGGGATATTCCTGATGTATGTTATGTCATAGAATAAAATGTGAATTATTATAATTCAGCTGAAAAGTAGTTTGGATACATTAGTAAACTTTTAGATGTGAAATTTTAAAGACAATGATATTAAAAATGTATTTGATGAATATTTCCAAGTGAAAACATGCACTGTTGGAGCTGAGCCTGGGGGGGGGGGGGGGGTTATAAGTCATGTTTTTTTTTTTTTCAGATTAGAATTAGATTTTTTTTTTAACCATTAAATAAAGTGCACTGTTAAAAATTGATAAAGTCAATAATTGAGCAGTGTGAATTGCTTATTTTATTATTTTTTATTGCACTGAATCTAAATGTCTTTGATAGAGGACCTTCTCTGTGTGATCTGCTTGTAGGTGAACATTGTGCTGAAAATAATTAACCTGTTGTACCAATGTGCAATTCATTACTTTTCATTGTATTTATATTTAATACAAGGGTTTATTTACATATAATTTAATAATAGATTAATATTTATTAGATTTTTATACTTTCTAAGACAAGCATGGGTGGTATTTGCATGTGTAGTACTCACTAAAATGTTAGGGTATTACGAATAGTTTTGAGAGAGTTGTCAAGTTGTTATGGTGTTTTAGCAAAGTTTTTAGCATCAACATGCAATTGCTACAGTTTTGTAGGTGGTTTAGCTTGAAAGTTTTAAGCCATTTCATTTACACAAGTATAACTCTGTTTTCATATGAAGGTAATGTCTCAATGTTAAAATGCTTCGAGGATAGAAAATTGTCACCTTGGCTCAGTTTTCTGGTGTGAAATCAGCATAAATGTCATCTTGGTCATTTGCTTTCAATTCACAGCCAAACATATCTGTGTTAATGAATTAGTATGTTTTTTCCCTCTCTCATAGTCTGTTCAGTCAAATAGAGCAGATAAAGTGTGATTTCAGCACCACAGACAGCTCCATAAATTCTAGCTCAGCTTGTAAAAGTACACAATTCATTTAATAAAAGGATCATTTTGAATGATGGACAGCCATCATATGACAGATGAAAATGGCATTAGACAGGCTTTATCTAAGTCTTAACTTCTTGCCATTTTCATTTGAATCAGTAGCTCAACTGATTTGTCCAGGTGAAACACTCTTTATGACCCACAGTACTGCGTGTAACAAGTAGAGCATCCTGCAGTTTTGTGCAGCTCAATGGACTGCAATTATGGAATAATGTTGATTTAACTGAAAATAGATCATTTTTAAAGGCAAAAATGACAGTTATAGTAGTCTACTTTCCAAAAAAATGACATAAATAATCAGATTAAATAAATTTACTCACCTTCATGTCACTTGTGTGGAACACAAAGGAAGCATTTTTTTTCATACAATGGAAGTGAATGACTGTCAAGTGAGATTTTTCGTGAATAAGTAAAATTTCGTCTTAAATTTCATTACGTTTCTCATACGCAACTATTACATGACTTAAGATGTCTAGTAATAAAGTGCATGTCATACAGACTACTTTTAACTCTCTGCTGAGCATCTGCTTTTGTGTTCCTCAGAAGTAGAAAGTCAAACGTATTTGGAATAAAGTGAATAATGCCAGAATTTTTGCGTGCAGTATCATTTTAAAATGTGTTTAAAAAAGTGCAAAGTTCATCCACATAGAACCCTCCACATTTTTTAAATATTTTATTTATTTTATATTTTTACTGGGGAACAAGGTAAAATTATGCCACAAATGCTGTGAATAGAGCTTAACTTGAATTGAACCCAGAACAACCTTTTAATCTTCCAGAGGTTAACAAATGTTTGACTCACAAAAGAACAATGTGACTTCATTTTAAGAAATGCAGAAATAACTCTTTTATTAGATAGAATTGACAAGCAGCGTGATTCTCATCTCCCTCTCACGTCAGTATTTTCACAGGAAGTGTCACATGCAGTGAAGCTGGCAGGATAAATCAGGTTCAATCTGGCAGAAATGCGCTGCTAAACTACAGCCTACATCAGCCTACAAAAACTGTGAGGACTGTTAAAAGCTGTTACAGAGTTATTGGTAAATCACTAACCCATTTGACTTGTGGAATTTAAATCTTGTAAATTTTTATATAATTTTCATATAAGGAAAAATGGATATTCAAACTAAAACCTTTCTATATACAGTATTTAAAACATACATGGCCATGTCAAACATGGCTCAGCTGGGAACACAAATAAAATCTAATATATTTTAGTTTTCATGACCAATAGAAATAGCATAGCAATAAAAAGGTATTTTTTGTTGTTGTGAGTTTAAGACCTCTATGCAAATACCCTCTTCTCCTGTGAAATCAGATACTTTCACTTTTTATCTTTTAATGGACAACAGAAATAAATTGCATTGCAATTATTTAGAGTAATTTTAATGAATAAATTTCAAATGTTGTATTTTTATTTAATTTGTTACCTGTGTGATTGCATTTAGTGTAGAATTAAAGCCAATGGATGTGTTGTTGTTAGGGTTTGTGTTAGAGACGGATTGCTTATACTGACATGACTGTGGCTGTGTTATCTTGTCTTTCTAATATAAAAAAAGCTTGAAGCAACAAAACCATTCCGGGTCTCTTATATAAGCGGCCCTTCCTCTCTGACCGCTGCTCAAAGAGAGTAAATGGCCTTTCAATTAGACAAGAAAAAGAATGTCTTAAAAGGCAAGGAAGAGTGATACGGAAGAATGAACGGATTTAACCTCATGAGCTGAGTGAAAGTGGATTAAAATATATCACTTCAAAAAATATTATCTTTGACATATTCCTTCTGGTATTCATTTTGTTTTAAGACAGACAAAATTTAGCCAACTGTATTCTCATTTTATTATGTTCCTCCACGCTTTCTGAAAAAAGGTACAAAATCTGTCACTGGTACAGTACTCTTTCAAAAGGTGCTAATATGGACCATTTAGGTATTAATATGTACCTTTAAGGTCCTAATATGCACCTTTTAGGTCTAAATAAGTAGAGATGCACCGATTGCAATTTTCTTGGCCGATTCCAATTTCCGATTTTTTGGAAGTGTGGCCTGCCGATACCGATTTTTGCCGATTCTGATTTTCTTTCTAAGAACTATAATTGACAGCTTATACAAACAAAAATCTATGCAAATTTCACTGAAAAATTATTTACATAACAAAAGAAATTATTAAACATTACAATTCCCCAAATCTGGACTAATTTACAGATTTTCTCTCACTTAAACAACTCTCAAAATAAAGTGTTCTGTGACTGGAAAGAGGAAGAAATAGTTAACTTAAAATGAGTTGCTTTCTGAAACAAAACAGATGTCATTTCCCACTATTTATAAATGGTCATTTCTTTCCCCTAACCTTATTAAATGTGTCGTCTTTCACATCAAATTCTTATTTTGTTTCAATTAATTCAGTTAGAATAATAAGAAACTGTAGACTTGTTACGATTCAAATGAAATTAGTATTAACAAACTCTATCTTTCCACTGCTGAGGAAACAGAAGCTGCATCTGAAGTGGCATTAGATGTATTTACACAGACAGTTTGATGAAGCTGAGGTGCCATAAATGCATTTACACTGCAAAATTTCAAATGCATAAATAATTTTATAAGATTAATGCTTTACATATTTTTTTAAACATACAAATAAATGTTGAAAAAATGCAATGATACTTTTAAATATGACTAAACCACCAGTAGGTGGCGGCAAGTGTCTGTTTTAATGAGTGAGTCATTTATTCATTCATTCAATCGATTCATTCAAACGGCTGATTCATTCAGAAACCAGACAAGTGACTGTCCGTATGAATGGGCCGCTGAATCATTGACTCACTCGATTCGTTCAAAAACGTGAATTCATTTAATCAACGAAACACTGCTGTGTGTTGCTCGGAGAACACAACATTCCTGCTGTGGCTTAGTTTGATCGGAACTATTTTTGTGGCGAAATTGGGCAAAGCAGTCAATATTTAGTCTAAAATCTAAGTCACTTAATTTTAACCTCTTGTTTATTGAAATACTATTGTATAAAATCAGTGTCACATTGCAATCGTGCTGATATTGTTATTCGGGGAAACATCATGGCCGTCTAATGTTGCTTACCTAAATCATATTTTGTAAATCTCTTTTTTTTTTTTTTTTTTTTCTACCGCAGTATGCATCTATAAATTTCTGTGAGTTACTTTGTGTGTCCTGTCTCTCTCACACACTCACTCAGGCTGTGTAAGCCTCATCTGGCACGACATAAATACATTATCAGTCGCTGTTTACACTGAATGCCATTAAAATTAGAATCATTCTCACGTGAAACGACGTGTTTACACGCGACTGTGAGTGTGTGCATGGTTGTAAAAGGATTGGCTTGGAATCGGCAAGACGTGAGGCTGACCGGGCCAGTCACCGATCCGGGCCGGTCATGCGAAAAATCGGCTGATTCCGATCACTGGCTGGTCAATTGGTGCATCTCTATAAATAACGTACAAAGGTGAACCTTTTGAAATGGTACTTCCCCAGTGACACCTTTTGTACCTTTTTTCTGAAAGTTTATGTACTATTTGTATGTCTGCATTTTAAATTCAGCAATTATCAGTTCGCAACACATTTTACTTCTGCATTATGTTGTATTTCTGAGTAAATCAAAATATTCAATGTGAGCAAAATACATGCAAATTCAATATCATATTCATTATGTTTTTGTTTAAATTATTGTGTTCTTAATTATGTGTCTTGTAGGGGTGGCACGATATTCGTACCGAACCGTCATGGTACAGGCATCTCAGTTCGATGCATGAGGCCTTACAACGAATACATGCAATTCACCCTCAATCTAGAAGGGGGCACCCACAGCAATGCAACGCTGTTTGATAACCGCCAGCAGAAGAACAGCGAATGCCATGAGTTGCGCACTTGAAAACAAAGCCCCCTAGACAGTGACCATGTGCTGATTCTGAATGCGTCTCTCAAATAGACTGACAAAGGATTATACTTTAAAGGCTTGCACACTCAACTGTTGAAATGGGGCTTTGTGCTCGTGTATCCTACCTCTCTCATTCGGCACAAATCCAAATATTCCATAATATTTCCATATTTACGATGTAACATATCTGAATACTAAACTATTATTTATTATGTAAATTATAGGCTTTGTACTTCAGTCACGTTCCAACCGTGACACAGAGGCGGGTGCGCTGATGTTTGTATTTTATTTTGATAAAGTACCAACTTTAGCAATGCTGGAACTGATATGTGTGTGTGTGTGTGTGCGTGTGCGCGTGCGCGCTGGCGCAATCACTTCAACTATTTCCTTATACCAGCAGAATCAACTTTAAACACTTATTGTCTTATTAATAATGCATCACTGTATAAAGGTCTGCTTTCATTTGTGTACACACACAATGAAAACAAAACATTGTGCTTTTATAAAACAAAGAAAACATAGGATGTCACTTTCTGCCATTTGAGTTTCCTGTGAACAAATTAAGCATGTCACAAAAATGAACAGAAACTCAGCATATATAGGCTACATTACGTGTCGCACTGTTTTTTTTCCCTTGTTTATCTGTAAACTAAATCAAATATATTTCAAGAATTTATTCCTTGTATGTATATATGTACTGCAGATTATATATATAATGTAATATAATATTTAGTATTACTACTGTACTATTCTCTGTTCAAAGTAAATGAAAAGAAGCCGAGCATAGCAGATTTGTTGTTTTTTTCCTGTTGTACCGAAATCGTATCGAACCGTGACCCCCGAACCGAGGAATGTACCGAACCGTGACGTCTGTGTACCGTGCCACCCCTAGTGTCTTGTTTTTATGGTATGAAGTATCCAGAATATTTTTCATAATAAGTGATGGCAGATTTGTATATTTTGGACTCTGTTTTATTTAAAGACTGTGTAGTTTATATGAAATTCTCTCAGGTTAAGGTTTTTCAGCCAGCTTGGTGTTTCCTGGTTAAGAAATATGAACTCAGAAATGCCTTGCAATCAGAAATTCAGAAATGACTTGCATTTAAAGATGGATCTGAGGACCGTCGTTCTCTCTAAGTAGGCTATGGGAAAGAGATTCTGATGCCAGAGCGCTCAGGTCTCTGAGGACAGGCTCCTCCAGAGGGAAGTGGTCCTCACCAATTCAAAGTGTGCCTTTAGGAAATCAGTCTGCATAGTACACAAAACGCACCAGAGGTCAGTCTCGAGAGAATGATTCCCTTGGGACTTTTTGGTAACGTGGAAAGCTTCTGCCAAATATGTCACCATGGGTCCTGCAGACTGTAGAGAGGGGGTACAAAATTTGTTTCTCACCCCCTTCACTTCAATGGGGTGCTGTGATGGTCAGCACCGAGTAGGCACAGGTGCTGGAGCTAGAAGTTTGGTCTCTCTGATCAAAGAGACCATAAGGTGTGTTCCTCTTCTCAAGAGGGACTGTTTTTCTTAACAATCATTACTTCGTAGTTACAGACAAGAATGGGGGTTTGCATCCAATTTTAGATCTGTGTTGTCTGATCTGTAATCTGTTGTTCGTGCGCTTGCGCGTGGACTTGCAATGACTTACTTCTTGCGTTTTCATCCTGGCGGGAGGTGTGCTAACAGGGCTTGCAGCAGGTGAATCGTTCGTGCAAATTTAATTAAACTGCCTTGTGTTCTTTTTGCCATGGTGGCTATATGATGCTATATGATGCTAACTGCAGAATGGATTTCAAGGACTGCGCGCACAGATCTACGGCCAATGTTGAATCCAGCGTTTATATTTTTTCTATGAATCTTTGAGTTAACATGCACTAAACAACATGAGTGGAATGAATTTGCACCGCAGCGCCCCCACACCTTGATGCTCATGACAAGAATAGCATTATCTTTATTGAAGTGAATAAGACTTAGTTCACACTGCAGGCTAAAGTGGCCCAAATCCGATTTTTTTGCCCAAATGTGACCCATATCTGATTTTCTTATGACAGTCTGAACAGCACAAATCCGATTTTTTCAAATCAGGCCCAGGCCACTTTCATATGTGGTCCTAAATTGGATACATATCCGATGTTTTGCAGTGCGACTTCAGTCTGAACGGCCATGTCGCATTTCATGCGATTTTTACGTCTTTGAAATGCGACAGACGTCACAATTCTGCGCTGGAGGAGGCGGGAAGATTAAAATCACAATGGCAGACAATATATGGACAATACTATCACTTCGTTATTTAGGCTCTGATTGCACATTAACTTAAAAATTGCTAAACACACGCTAACACGAGCAGCATCCATTTTTATTTCCGCTAACACAGTGCACTGCGTTTGACGTCACGTCTTCTTCTGCGCATGCGGGTCACTTCAGGAACGTATACGGTTCACACATGAGACTGATGGTAGTCGCATTTAAACAGTGTGAACAACAGTGCAAAAAAATCGGATTTCAGCAAAAAATCCGATCTGAGCATTAAGACCTGCAGTGTGAACTAAGTCTCAAGTTTAAATTGCCGTCATGCATGAATGAATGATATTTTTGCAATTTTACACATAATAATCCATGATCACATTACACAAAACTGAAAATGCACGTCAAAATAACACATTGTCAATATTTTTTGAGACCCCCCAAAATTTCACAAATCACGTTTTCAGGGGAGCCCATGTCTTATTAAGGGGAGCCGAGCTCCCCCTAGCTCCCCCGTAGTTCACACCCTGGTTTGATCCCTGAGGGGGACCAGCTCCTGAACTTTGGTCTCTGAGGTGGTTGAATGAGCTCTAGGGCTCCCTCCACATGGAAACTATACAACCCTAAAGTGGAGAGGTTTTACTTTATGATGCAGAGAATGCAAATTGGACTTGTTCAATGTAAGCAATGATATACATCCGACTCCACAAGATGGAGGGAAGTTAGCAAGGGACAGACCAGTTTTAAATATTTTAAGTGGAACACAGCCCAAGTCGAATGAGCAAATATTCTTTTTTATTAAAATTTGTGTCTACAAAACTCAAGAGACTTTAGATAGATTTTTTTTTTTTTTCTGCTGGACATGATTTTCATTAGGCTATAGTAAAACAACAACAATAATTTTGCTTCAATTGTATATGGTGATCAGCCATCTTTTACACATTCATGATTTTTATGATCCCTTTCTGTTCTTATTCAAGAAGGCCATGCCACAGTTTGTTCAGGTTTTTCCTGAATGAAATGTCTTGTTCTGTGCTGCTCCAAGTTGGGCTCAGCAAATGGTTCAATTAAAGGGTTGTATTTGTTCAGTAAGTTCAAACAATGAAATGTTCTTTCATCAGATGCTGTCTGTTCATGTTTAGTCAGTCTTTGAAGGCAGGAAGGGAGTCACACATTTTAAAACACATGCTCTGTGCATCCATATAAAACAAGCTCATGTATCATGTATCCTTTCCTTCTAAGGTGCATGCAAACTTTTTGGCATCCAGGCGTCTGGAGCTTGCAGGGTCATAATCCATTCTTGACATAACAACACAAGTACCTCATGAGCCGCAGACAAACTTGAATTATTCAGGGAAACTGAGCTCAGCTGCTTACAGAAACAAATGAGTGTGTTTGATCAAGGAATCTGATATGCTGATCTAGATTACTTAACATGACTCTGATGTTCAACATCAAATATGATGATTTATAATGCTTATTTCACTATAAAAAATTACTTTTATTTTTATATCAAATGCATGATGTACTGGTTATACAAGTGGAAGCAGCATATAAAAGCAGAAAGACTAGTGAAGCGAGTGTTGTGTCTCTATCAGGTTAAATGACGGTGTAATGATTCCCAGAGGCAGTGAGGGGGATGAGGAAAACAAATGCCTATTAAGGTCAGTTTAATACTCAAGAGGTTACTTTTTCAGCTATTTAGGTTACTTGTTTTATCAGGAATCAGTAATTATTAATTATTATATTATTATTGTAAGTATTATTAGTTTTTAAAGACCTCTGAATATTAAAAAAAAAATAATAATCATGATCAGTCTAGTTCAATTGCTGAAAAAAAATAAAATTATTCTTATGAGCCATAATATTTGCTGTGAATCAAACACATGTACATCAATATTATGATATTCAGAATTTTACAATATTCTTATTGGTACTAAGTCATATAAATGCTTCAATCTGATTGCCCAATTAAGTTTAAAACAATATTCTGATTCCTCAAATTCTGATTCCCACCATTGGATGTGCCTGTTTTAATCAGATATTTGTTGCAAGCATTTATAAAATCCACTGAAAGGAATTAAATGTGCATGCTCATTCCGCAAGGAATTGTGGGTGCTAACAGATGCTTAACTGTAGGTTACTAGGAATGGTAACTCAGACTAAACAGATACATTTCTGGAGTGCCATTTTTAATAGAATTATTAAAAGAAATCAGTGAAAGATTAATTAAATTATTGTGGAAAAAGTAGTAATAAAACTAATGACTTAGCATACTGTGTAACCAGCGACAGCAATCTCCCTGGAAATAACAGAGGAAACTGTCACATTTTCAACAACTATGTATACAGGAATATTCAGACGTATTTAAAAAATATGACTGCAACCCAAATATAGACCTGAAGACCTCAAATGGAGTTTGATGTGAATGCTAATGCTATCAGTATGATTAGTTTAGTCTGATTTACATTATGTCCCCTGCAAACAAGCCCGCACTGGCCCTTTAGGGGCTGCCAGCGGAGGGCCCCTGAGAATTTGCTCATTGGCAAATGTTGGGCCCTTAGCATTGGCCCTGCACGGGCAGCACTTACTTAGCCTCCAGGAAACCTAAGCGCTGTTTTATTGAAAATAATAAAGGTTGAAGTCACCGTTATGCAGGTACGCGCTTGCTTTAGTTGGGTTCCTGACCCTTGACTTTTTAGTTTAAGTTTTTCTCTCGCTGCTGTAATTGTGTGTTTTTAGAACACTTTTTTGTTGTTTGACTGAAGACATTGTGGCTGAGTAAGAGTCCAGTGTGAATAATGTCATGCTGTGATATGACACAAGCCCACTCCACTTAAGTCCACCCACATACTGTACAGCACAGCAATCGCACAAAACACTCGAACAAGCTCTTCTGACTGCATGTACCAAACACATACAAGCACATACAACATCTTAAATCACACAAACAAAGCTTATATATATATATACACACACACAGTGCCTTGCAGAAGTATTCAAACCCCTTCATTTTTTTCATGTTTTATGTTGCAACTTTATGTTAAACTGCATTAAATTATGTTAAACTGCATCAATCTACATACACCATAATGGCAAAGCAAAAACAGAACTGTCACAACTTTGTAAATTTATAAAAAATAAAAAATCTGAAATATGTTGCATAAGTATTCAAACCCTTAACTCAGTACTTAGCTGAAGCACCTTTATAGCCTCCAAGTTTTTGTTTGATGTGACAAGCTTTGCTCATCAGCATTTGGCAATTATCTGCCATTCTTCTCCTCACCTGTTCACCTCTCAAGCTCTGTCGGGTTGGATGGGGGCAGATGAAAGCCATTTAGTTTCTCAGAAATATTTGAGTTGGAGTTTCAATCCCAGGCTGTGGCTGGGCTACTCAAGGACATTCACAGAGTTGTCTATAAGCCACTCTTGCTGTGTGCTTAGGGTCAATGGCCTGTTGGAAGGTGAGCCTTCTCCCCAGTCTGAGCTTCTGAATACTCTAGACTGGGTTTTCATTAAGGCTATCTCAATATTTTGGTGCACTGAGCTTTTCTTCTACTGTGATGAGTCCCTCAGTCCCTGCCGCTGAAGAACAGTCCCACAGCATGAGGCGCTACCACCACACTTTACTTTTGGGATGGTACTCTGCAGGTGATGAGCAGAGCTGGTTTCCCACAAACATTATGCTTGGAATTGAGGTTCATCAGACCAGAGAATCTTGTTTCTCAGAGTCTGAGGGTCTTTTAGGTGATTTTTTGCAAATTCCAAGTGGGTTTTTGTGTGTCTTCACTGAGAATAAGATTGAGTCTGGCCACATTGACAAAGTCCAGATTGGTGGAGTGTTGCAGTGATGTTTGTCCTTCTGTAGTTTTCGCCCATCTGCATATATGATCATGGAGCTCAACTAGAGTGACCATCAGCATCTTGGTCAGCAGTCTAGACAAGTCCCTTCTCCATCAGTTGCTCAGTTTGGCCAGGAGGCCAGCTCTAGGAAGAGTTCTAGTTGTTTCAGATGTCTTCCATTATGGATAATGAAGGCTACATGCTTCTGTGAACCTTCAAAGCAGCAGAATTTTTTCTGAACACTTCCCCAGATGTGTGGATTGACGCAAACCTGTTTCTAAGCTCTACAGGCAGTTCTTTTGACCTCAGGGCTTGGTTTTTCAGCTGGTAGACATTTTATTAAGATGTGTGTGCCATTCCAAATCATACCCATTCAACTGAATTTGACACAGGTTAACTTCACTCAAAGTGTAGTAACATCTACAAGCAATATGAATGCTCCTGAGCTAAATTTCAACTGTCCCAGATAAGGGTTTGAATACTTATTCAATGGAATCATTTATGTTTTTTTATGTATAATAAATTTGCAAAGATGTTAAAAACCTATTTGCTTTGTCATTATGGTGTGTGGAGTGTAGATTGTTGTGGAAAAAAAGTAATTTAAAGCGTTTTAACGTAAGGCTGCAACATAAAACGTAAAAAAAAAATGAAGGGGCTTGAATACTTCTGCAGAGCACTGTATATATATATATATATAAAACATGCCTCACAGTTACAAACCTAACCTCCAAAGTTGGGCTACTCTGTATAGTCCTGACAATGTGTTGTTCTCCCTGGACAGAGAACATACGTCATGTTACTCTTTCAGGCAGAGATTATCCACAATAATGCACATCATCATCCATGTGCAGTACCCAGCACACATGAAATAATGTCACTCTCTGCCTCACTATTATACATACACACTCCCTTACAGATATTTATATATTTCTGTGAGGTTTAAATGGTTAGGTTTTAGTATTTATAACTGCCCTAGTATAAAAGCAATACAATAGTCTATGGAACATTTATGCAACAATAGAATGTCTATGCCCCCATTTAAATAGCTAAGTAAATGTGTATTGTGTGTTTTCAGGTGCAAACTGCCATATACACACATACATTTGCATATTTATATAATCATGCACTTAACACATTAACTTTTACAGCCCTATTTCTGACTTTTTTGCATGCAACATATAAATTATTTTAATTTATATTAGAATTTATGTGACATGATCATTTCATGATACTGAAGTTCATTGGCCAGTGGCCATTATTGTTTTGGAGGGCTCTTAACATTGTGAATTGCCCTGTCGGCTGCTGCAGAGTGATCAGTCACATGGCATTTATAGAGTAGCTCCAAAAACAAAACAAAAAAACAAAAAAAAAAAGGGCAAAGATGGCAGCATCCATCATCATGTACTTTGAGGACTATATGAACGAGCTGAGCAACTCTTCCCAGATGAATGGGAATGCTGGTGGATAGCATTTCAAGGTATTATAGACCTTCTTGAAATCAGGTATTGGTCAGCCTGAACTCAGCATGGACAGAACAAACACATACCATGATTTCTTGGTTTTCCAATTCATCCCAAAGATTTTCAATAGAAGTACTTTAGGCCATGTAATGTAGATCAAGTGCAAATGTTTTTCCTAAAGTCACGTCACTACTGACCTCAGTCGTGCATCCCAAAGAGGTGAATTTCGACCATTCCATTGGAGATTTCCCATAAAGCTGTCTTTAATCTGCTTTGCATCATTAAATGGAGGTTACATTAATGCTGCAGAGTCCAGGGAAAATAAGTCGATGTGGACGCTGCCATTTCAATCTTAATATAGATTACACAGCTCATCTGCCTTCCATAGGCGCTTGTAGGCGGCAGTAGTTGACAGGCTTGGCAGAGCCAGAGCACTCTGAGTCATATTCATATCAAATGTCTTTTTTTTCCCCCCAGTCTTCTCAAAAGAAGTTTTGTGTCCACCACAATAACAAAGTCATGAAAATACATAGATGAGAGGACACTATTCATTGTCCACTCACATTGGACAGGATGCTTCAGCTGACAAACATAGAGTGGAGTTCCCAGTTAAAGCAGATAGAGATATGGGAACTATTGGGAAACAAGATTTGAAGAGTTGTATAGTGCCACCTAGTGGACATAGTCAAAACTTCAGTAGACAATGTACAATGTATTCGGATATCAAATGGATATTAATAACATTTAAAACAGGAAGATTAATTAATGTGTTTGCACATTTGAATGGCATCAATTGTTTTCATTTGAAGAATATAAAAATACTTTAAATGATGTCTTACTTTATATGTTTAGTTGTTTATAGCCAGTCCTTGCCTACCTCTGCCTAACTCTGACTAGCCAACTACTACTAATCTGGTCCACTTTGCTACTTTTATTATCTGAACTGTCTGAAGGCATGCACGGCCCCAACAGTTCATATTCTTCTTTAACCTCAAACATTACACTCATACCTTGCTCCAGGCAGACTGATAAAAACCTGTATACTTAACTTCTGAATGTTTTGTAGTGCCAGATCATTAGATTGAAGGTTGTGATTTCACCCAGTTCTTGCAATTTTTTACGTGGCATATGCAGTATTTGATGGTCATTGAATGGGCTGTGGGTGGTCCCTGGGTTGACCATCATCTGATGCTGAAAAGGGGGTAAAAAAAAAACAACAACTACGGAGACATTTCATACAGCATTTTTGCATGTTGTTCCTCCTAATTTAAATAATGGAACATTTCTTAAAATTGTGACAGACAGGAAGTGATATCATTTAAAGACTTTTTTTACAACATGGCAGTAACAAAGCAAATAATCTCATACCATGTTCTGTTTTTACACTCATTTAGTGTTGGCTGCATTCATCAATCTCAAAATTTCAACTCCATTATTGTAAGAAATTATTATGATCAAAAAAAATAATTTAATGAAAATAAACATTTATTAACAATTACAAATCAATGTTAAGTCACAAACTAGCTAACCCCTTCTGAGTGAACTGAATTTAATCTAATCTGTACTTCATTTCTAGAGGTGTTCCTCAAGGTTTGGTTCTTGGTCCACTTCTCTTTTTTATGCTTTATTGGACAGGACAGTAGAGAAATGACAGGAAAGTATCAGGTGGATAGAGGGGAGCGTGATCAGCAAAGGATCTAGAGACGGGAATTGAACTCAAGTCGCCGCAAGTGCAATTGTGTTATGCATCATGCACTAACCACAAGGCTATTGGTGCCGACGGTCCACTTCTCTTTTTAAGTTATATGCATCCCATGTCAGATTATTTGGCAGTATGTCTTAAATTTCATATGTAAGTGAAGTCTAAATTTGGTATGTTTACATGCACTAATTTTTTTCAGTCGGCATGAATCCAGTTCGAATTCAGATTCTGAAAGTCCTGTTTTTATGAACCCTAGACATTTTACATGTGCATTACACGTATTCCAAACAAACTTTAGAACCGGAGAAAGTTACCGCAAGTATAACTGTGATTTTTGCCTTGATGACATATCTAAAAATAAAGCTAACATACTGTAAATTTTTTTAGCAAACTATTTAGTAAATATTCAGTCTCATCCAATGACCAGACTGTATGACATAAAGAAACATAAACACATTCATATGATGTAATGCGTATGTAAACATATCCATCATGGAACTGTACATGTGCACAGGGTATTTGTGAATCCAAGTTAGAAAATATTCAGATTCAAGCATTTACATGCTTATTTTTTTCCCCTGTTGATCTAATTATTTCAAGTGTACACCACCCTTTTCAATCCAGTTGAAATTTCATTTGATCAAGCTCAGTTGTAATGCTTGAGGTGTTTACATGAAAGCATTCAAACTCAATTTTTTCATTCAAATTTTGATTTTAATTTATTTACACTCTGACTTCATTTTTGGGAGTTTCAGGCCTTTTTTTTACTCTATTGATGGAAAGTGCCAGGAGCTCGGTGGATGCTATGTACTTTGGTGGACATGTGGCTTCTATGCTATCAGAGTGTTTATGCGCATGTATCCACTGAAGCAGTTTAAACTAACTAGAGTACTCAGTGAAGCAGAATTTGACCACAAAAGTCTCATGGGAGAGAGTGAGGGAAAAACTGTATATTTTTACCTGTGTGATCTTTTATATTAAACCCATTTATATTAAAACCTGAGATTGTTTACAATTAACTTAAAAGAGGCACTTAAATGGAATCAAAACTGACCGTATTATTTTGTCTATGACTATGGTCTGAAACTATTTTGCCAGAGATGTAGCAAACGCCTTGTTGCTGCATCATGACAATGTCAATTATATAATTACATGTCTTCAATGCAAATATTGTGAGAATTTCTTCAATCATAGTTTGTAACACCTATTGTAGATTGTAGACTTACTGGCCTATCTCTGCTTGTGCGGTACACATGAGCAGTGCTTCACAGAGGTCCCCTCTGGCAGCTGGAACAGCTGTCCTCATCCTGAAGCAAGGGATTTCTCTTTCTGTGAAGATGAATGAGATGACAGCGTGTGAGAATGTTTTCTTCAGACTCAGTGACCTGAGAGCAAGCGAATAAAAGAGAAACACATTACAGTACTATTGTGTGGGCCTGGGTTGCTTTCATGTAGAAGAATATTTGTGGTAAAGGATTTGATGTAAAATAGGATAACACTCATAAAGTGCATAAAAGACAATATGATTATAATCGCTAGAAAGGATTATTAATAACTGGCATGTACAAAACAGGGCCTAAGATTTTTATTTTCTTTTTACTTTTCTGTCTTGAAAAGAGTTGACATTGTTCTCCTCACCACTTATAACCATTAAATAACAAAAGAAAATGTTGATAAATTAATTACTTTAAGCAGAACACAAATAACTCCAAAAGCTCTGATGAGTCTTTCATCAGCAATATTATAAACGTGTTACTGCAGTAACATGTTAGTCAAACATGTAACAAATGTGTGTTGCGTTAATCAAAAATATTCTATCCATAAACAAGAACATTGATAGATAGATAGGTCCCAAGTGTTACAGGTAATCACCTGTGATACATTTCAGGTACAAACCCAAATATACTCTGAAAAACTTCAAAAGAGTCACAGAGTTGCCACTTTCCAGCATCTTTATTCCG
Organism: Tor tambroides; assembly: GCA_021397915.2. Taxonomy (NCBI): domain Eukaryota; kingdom Metazoa; phylum Chordata; class Actinopteri; order Cypriniformes; family Cyprinidae; genus Tor; species Tor tambroides. The sequence continues at coordinate 19,115 of JAFVLL020028233.1, forward strand.
ACGTCACGGCTGGAGTGACAACATACAAACTATGACAGTGATAATCTCAGGTACTGATTATGTGCTTTATTCAATGTTAAACGTCTCTGAATATCATTTTGCCTGATCTTTACAGCCATACTGAAAGCAATGATAGATAGTTTACCTCAGATCTTGAAAATAAATTAAAGCAAAGATGTACATAACTGTGAACTCAATGCGAACCCACAAGCATATTCCATGACAAAGATGGTATCAGTCACTCAGTATGTACATTTAATAATGTTAAAAAAGGTGTCAAATTTATGAATTAGATTATAAACCTATCCATTTCGTTGTGAGTGCAGTGTGCTTCCAGAGAGAGCCTGCCCACACACGCTTCCAATTGGCTGTGAAATTTGATTGATTCTGTTGCGTCGCATTATTGTGTCATGTCTGGTGTGGGAGCCCGGTCTCATGAAAATGTGTATAAATAGTACGCCAAATACAAACAGAAAATCATGCTATTGATACGCAGAAATTGACTTTGGCGTGCATATGATACGCACGTGTTTGACGTGCATATAATACGCAGTTTTCGTGTGCATATGATACACATCTACTCCACACCCCAGTCCTACCCACTGCATATTATATGCACGCCAAAGTCAATTTCTGCGTATAAACAGCATGCCAATTCGAAACATAAACTCGTGCTGTTGATATGCACTTTCATGAAATCAGGTTGGGTGTGGACAGCCAAACTGTGTGTTGCTGGAATCTTGTCGTGTCATGTGTAGTTAGGACACAGTGTAAGGGTCAGTGAGAGGGTACAAAATGTTAATGAAGATTTTTACATCTTCTGAAGAAAGATGTTTTTCCTGTTTACAAATCTAAGCCTGATCTATATCCAGAGCACAAACGCTGGAGGATAAGCAGTAAAAATTAAATACTTAGGTCCTAAGGGTTTCTTCAAACCATAAACCCATTTGCAATTCTAATTGTGTAGCCAATCAAAGATGCTGAATATGGACCCATGGAAGTATTTCAGATAATTTAATAAATGAGGAAAAGGACTGGCCATACATAAGAACATGAGGCATGTAGCTGCATGCAGGAGAAGAAGATCAGAAGTGTATCAATGAGTGACTGGGGTGTGCAAGTGTGTCCTCAATGGATCAGGCCCACAGGCCTTCTGCATATGCTGTGCAGGATTACACTGATCCAACTTAATACTTAAGACCAAGGCATCATTCATAACTACAGCCACCATCTGGCACCACTGCCCACCCGACCAGCCCATCAGATTAACTTTGAGGAAGATTCTGAGAGCCAGTGTGTGCCGCATTCTCTAATACTTCAGATGGGTCAGCATCAGTGTGCGCTGCTCGGGTGGCTTCATGACACACCCATGACTAAGTGCTTTAATTGTAGTAGTGGTCAGTGCACTTATCCTTCGCACAACTGCGCTGATCTGCACAGACAGATCAGCTAGCCTGTTGAATGGGTCAAAGGTCAGAGGCATACTGTATTAAGTCTCAAGGACATTGCACACTGAGTCCGAAAGTTTCGCATGCGTTTTTCCGTTTTTTCATATTCCCCATTCTTTCCTATCAAAATGCATGCAACGGATGCGAAAACGCAGAAAATCGAACCTGATCTGATTTTTTTTTGACAGACGAAAGTTTCGGAGGCAGTGTGCAAATGTGATTGACACAACGTGAGGTCGTATTTATTTTTTAATGTGCGAAAATTTCAGACGAAAATTTCGGACTCAGTATGCAGAGACCTTTACACTGCAGAAAATCCATTTCAAAATTAATATCAATACATTTATGTCATGTTTACTAATAAAAATATATTAACAATTTTCAACACGATAAATTTACCTCCAAATTGAAAATAAGACTTGTTTTCAGACCTATTTCAGACATGTTTATTTTTGTTAATTCCTTGCTCCTGTTTTATTTTTTATTGAATTATTATCCTATAACAGTGTTGGGGGTAACGCATTACAAGTAACGCGAGTTACGTAGTCAGATTACTTTTTTCAGGTAACTAGTAAAGTAACGCATTACTTTTTAATTTAGAAGGAAACATCTGAGCTACTTTTTCAAACAAAGTAACACCAGTTACTTTGTTTTCCCATGTATTATTGACTGACGGCTCTCGTGTTGCCATGTTGAGAGAAATCGGGATTAAGTGTTGCGTGATTCAGTATTCCTCAAAATGAATAAAAACAGTGCAATGCAAACACAAAATATGATGCAAACCTGCAATAATTAAATGTTAAATAACATGATCCAATGCAGCCATACTAATGAACAAAAATTACTTTAGATAAACATAATATTTGTGTCTTTCTTTTTTTTAATTGCTGAAGAGTTTTGAACTTTCTTCTCCTGCGTCCTTTTCTTCATGCAATCCAGAATGCACAACTGAAAGGTTTAAGCAAAACTTCTACTGTACAGACATATTTACATTTCCTTCAGCCTGAGGCTTATTCATTTCACTTTTGGTGTGAAAGTGCTTTCACATTTGCCAAAAATAGAACTTTTTATATTAAAAGCAAACAAGCAAGCCCAGCCCTGACAAGAAAATGTAACGCAAAAGTAACGTAACGCCTTACTTTCAGTAAAAAGTAAATAAGTAATGCAGTTAGTTACATTTTTAGGAAGTAATCCAATATTGTAATGCATTACTTTTAAAAGTAACTTTCCCCAACACTGATCCTATATATATATATATATATATATATATATATATATATATATGTC
>JAFVLL020028234.1:0-88779 GCA_021397915.2 Tor tambroides
ACAGGAATTATTACCTGTGTTCTGTAATTCATGCCTGTAATTCATTCTCCATCTCTAATTATTTGCCTCTCTCTCAAGTTCTATGTAAATACATACGGGGTTTATCTGGGTTCGTGACATAACGGACCCGGGAAGTAACTCGTTGTAGTCCCTTACCAGTCGTTTTTGTAGGCATTAAACTGCCAGAATTTTAAAAGACGATATCTTTGTTTGCATTGAACTTTCAGCCCCGCAACTTTGCAGATATTGTTTATGCTCAAACAGCAACATTACACATTAACTAACGTTAAAAAAGTGAAATCGCAATCAGCCACCGGAAGTTACAAGAAGACGGCTCACTATTGGCCACATTAATAACCAAATAAGAATGTACATTCATGTAAAATGAATATTTTCTTTGGAATAGTTTTCAATCATTTTTATGTTATGTTATTAAGTTAATAACATTCTTTTTTTTTCTCTCTGTTACTCCCTGGTAACCTTGGTTCCACTTTTTAATAACCCTTTATAATGCATTATGCATGAAGGCTTTAAGTAAAGTGTTACCAAAACAAAATCCTACTGACTCCAGATGTTTAAAGGGTAGTGTATATAGACTGGTTTAACCAAAATTTTGTGCTAACAGAACCACTTATCTGTGTTCAGTCTCACTTGAAACTTGAGTGAATGTGGAGGCCTCAGCCAATGATAACAGATTTCACCTGCTCATGACAGACTAAAGGTCCCTCCCACCTCTCTATTCAGTCTAATGGAAAGCAGTAAGGGGCTGACATTCTCTCCTCTCATTCATCCTCTTTCTGTCCCCTTCTATCTATCTCTCACTTGCTCTGCAGGAGGGGATGTTGACATTACAGCCCGGAGGAGGGTGGGATAACCCCCACCGAGACCATGACCCTTAATAGAGGGGCACAGGATGAGAAATGCCTGTTTAGCCTCATCCTGCTTCCTCTACCAATTATAATTCCTCAACCCGTTGAAACCTCCATGCCAAAATCTCCCAGCGAGGCCGTATACCGTAGGGTGGATTCCCCGCTAGAGGTTTGCCAGGAAAAAAAAACACACTGTGTTTTCTAGAAACTCCAAAACTTATGCATTATACACCAGCCTCTGTTTCAATACATTACTTGAAACACGGTGAGAGCCTGTAATGGTGTTAACTACCACACTGATGGGTGCAGGTGCATTATGTCCTGTTCCACAGCTGTAGATATAAACACCATATTGACTGCATCAAGTACCTTTTACGCATTGAAATGTTCTGTTATAATGGAAACTAAAAGCTGCAAATACTGCATAAACCCTATCATTAGCGCTGCCATTTTAGTACGTGCCTGATGAATTACTAGTGTAGTACATTTGCATCTCCGCCACTATTAGAGTATATATCGAGAATGTAATACAGTAAGTGTTGTAATATAAGATGTGATCTAACAGCAAATTTAAAGGCGAGGACAAACTGTTATCTTGAGTGAGTGGTTTCCTGTGTCTAAATCAATGGTCTTGAAGACAGCTGGAGTCCTATTGAGTATGTAGGGAGCCATTGGTTGTTAATATGACAGATATGACACATTGATGGAGGGCCTGTTTCTCTGTGTGCATTTCACCCTTCCTTCACTAATGGAATTAAAAGACTATTGCTAGATCCCAGCCAGCTGGACACGGCATCCAGAAAACAACTTTGACATTCACAAAGATATGCACATGGCATGCATACACAAATATGCGTGGAAACATTAAGGCCTTTTTGCTCTAGGCAGGAGTGTGCTCACTGTTTTCCCATTATTGTGATCATTTTGCAGGTTTACGCCTATCTTGCTCAGCTCTCTGTGAGTAATGACCTGTCATATAGATACATAAAAGGTAACAATGCTGATCAAACTTTTATTTTGTTTATATTTTGTCCTTTACAAAAGGGCAAACGGAAATGTCCTTGTTATTTATCACTTGACATTACACTGAAAAAACTTTTCAATGTGAATATATTATAATGCATTCGTCTGCTGTTCATTGTTTTATTTTACATTATGGAAGACCCTAAAACTTTAAAATCTCAGATTGATTTCTGCTTATGTATTTTATTCCCACTAACCTTCAAAAGTTTAAAACTTCAAAACTTTTTACTTACTGCCAACCTTTTGAACTGTAATGTACATTGAGAAAAATTATTTGAGAGGCAAAACCTACTTATAAGATTGCAATAAGATAATTTCAGTGTGGTTGGATCCTGAGATAATAAAATCTGTGAAATTACGATTAGATGTAAACACCATACCAAACAAGCTTGGAAGGCTGGCCAGAGGCCCTAAGCACCAAATTAAAACACTAAGTTAACTGACAGAATCTGATTTCTTTATGGACTTTAAGGTTTTGGAAATATTGTTAGGAAACATGGCATAATGTAAATACCTGGAGATTTACGAGCAAAATGGTTTCCAGGGGGCAAGTCTGAGTCACACTTGGATCTTTTAGCAGAACACTAACCCAAATGATTCCAAAAAGGGGTTTTATTTCAATAAGGTGAGAGTGCAAAGCACAGTAGCCTAAAAAGCTGCTATTTGCATTACAGAATTTTATTTTCTTTAAACAATTTTACCTCAGTGAAAGGTACGTGTTAATTTTATTGAAAAAAATATTCATAGAATTTGCAATAATTAAGGTTTTATAAGTCACAGACACATTATAATGAATGGCACTTTAATATTTATATTATTGGTAAAGGTGATTATTAGTGATATTCATCACTCCATCTTGCTCTTTCTTCTCTACACAGTCATGAGCAAAGTGTTTTAAATGTTTGCTAAGTTCAAAGCTTCTCTTTTTTGTTTGCTTAATGGAGCATGTTCATTAAAATATATCCATACATCTTTAACCACTAGCTGTCTTTGACTTTGTCAAAATAGAGTTTAATGTAGTGGAATAAAATCAACACCTTCCACCCACTGCAACTAAGTGAGAGCTTGTTTAAAATTTTAGTCCAAAGGCATGATTTGTCAGTGACGCACTAACAAACACACACACACACACACACACACACACACACACACACACACACACAAATGTGTGAGGAACCGCTGGTGTTCTTCAGATTTTTTTCACATTCACACATATTTTTGCACTTGAACATGTGCTCATGGTTTCTCTCTCCCTGTGCATTTATTTAAATAACTTCAATACACTGCATCACATTATTTTGCAGTAGTATTTATCTCAAAGCGTTTTTATAAACAGAAAATTAATTCTTGACCTCTAGTCAACAGTGACAGTGGCTAAAAAACTGTTCAAAGTAAGGAAGCAACCCTATAAGGAGTTTAAATGATAGTAAAGCTGTTTTCAGAAAGAAGGCGCAACACACTTCATTGTTGTAGTGGCTTTACTGCCAACAATAATCCAACTCACTCTTCTAAACTGTTCGTTTGGATGGTTTATTAAACCAGTTCAAAAAACGAATTGGTTTTCATAACCTATTTTAGTACTTTAGATTTCATTTAAAGTGAAAATGCTGCTATTCAAGACTATTTTCTGACTGAAAGTGTGTTCTTTTTGTGGGTGTATTTTGAGTAATTCTGTTCAATTATCTCTTCAAGCAAGTAATTATCTTGTCAAGTTTAAGTCTGTCATTAAAAATTCATTTAAAACCCTTCACTGTTGTTAGATGAACTATTATGAGCAGCTTGTATCTTGGAAGGTTACCGTTTCAAAGTAGCCTCTTCAGCACAGTGGGATGTGGTGACAATTGAGGTCAGCCAAAGCCTATCATGGGGAGTCTGCGTACTATGATGACAACAGGCTTGGTGGGAAACACACAGATGAGCAGTGAGAGCAAGCTACGGAGCAGGTGGTCCGGGGTCAGGTAGGCTGGATACGGCAGACCTTCCATAGCTAATGAGGATCTTGGGGCCAAGGAAGAAAAGGGGGGATATGCATTAGTAATGAGAAAGCAAAGCTGTTAGTTAATCGAGTCTTCTGAAAACTGAAAACACTTGGAAAAAGCCGTGAAATTATATAAGTATTTTAAAATGAAAACAGGAAAGGCCTATTATTCAATGAATAATACATTACTTAGTCAATCCTCTGCAGTGAATGGGTGCTGTCAGAATCAAACAGCTGATAAAAACATCACAATAATCCACAAGTAATCCACATAACTCCAGTCCATCAATGAACATCTTGTGAAGTTAAAAGCTGTTCCTCCAGTGAAAAAGTCCATATTTGGCCAAAATTCATATTTGTTTAGAACTTGTTTGTTTTAGACAGTTTCCGCATAAACAGTGCTTAATCTGTGCGTTCAGACTCTAGACAACTGCACCGGAGAAAGCAATATTCTGGATAGAGGACACTTTTTAAGTTAAAATCATCTTTATGATGGATATCTTTATTACAAACATGCAGCCTATTGCCTTACAAAATATCATGTGAATTACATGTAAATTACTGTGATGCTTTTATCGGCTGTTTTATGTGTCATTCTAATAGCACCCATTCACGGCAGAGGATCCGGTGATGTAATGCTAAAATTCTTCAAATCTGTTGCAATGAAGAAAGAAATTCATCTGCATCTTAGATGGCCTGAGAATGAGTACATTTTCAGCAAATCTGCATTTTTTGGGTGAACTATTTCTTTAAGTGCATCCAACCAGTGCAAGTGTTTCACTGCAGGGAAGGAGGAAATATATTGTACACTCTGACTCTTCTTGACCCAAGAAATTATAAAAAATGTGTTTTCATCTCATGCAACCATAATGTGACACAGTCATAGAAACTTCAAGCATGAGAGGAGAATATGTGTCTGTACAATTTTCTCACTGACATCTTGGAATACTCTGGGTTTTTAATGCCTTATTTAATATCACAACTCACATAATAAACAATTCTCTGCGTGGAATGCATGGATGCTTATACATTTTCTTTGACATAATCACTAGTTAACAAGCAGATTTTTAATGAAGTGTTGTAAATGTTGTTTACCAGTAAACAGGTTATTGCAATAGATTTAGATTTAGTGATCAGTGTATTGATGTAAATGTACTCAGTCTCTACACTCTTAAAAATAAAGGTGCTTCACGATGCCATAGAAGAACCTTTTTGACTAAATGGTTCCATAAAGAACCTTTAACATCTGAAGATCCTTTCTGTTTCACAAAAGGTTCTATGTGGTGAAAGAAGGTTCTTCAGATTATAAGAAGGTAAGGAAGAGATGGTTCTTTAAAGAACCTTTGACTGAATGGTTCTTTGTGGAACCAAAAATGGTTCTTCGATGGCATCGCTTGAAGAACCTTTTGAAGCACCTTTATTTTTAAGAGTGTACATTTACTTCTTTGTCATCAGGATTCAAGTATCATTCCTTAACACCATTTACACTGAGTTTTCATTAACCAGCCTTCTCTGTTTTGCAAATAGAATTATCTGCATAGAGGTTAATCAGCTGCCTCTAGGGGCTTTTCAGTCAATGTCGTCATGTCCAGATTTTCATGGTCACCATGTTATTACTCGGACTACTGAGTGTGTCATGTGGTGGAGTATGCACACACTCTCAGATTTACACACAATCTCTCTGACATTCACTCCTACAGAAAAAGAAAGAAAAAAATTACAAGGAGGAAAAAAATCAGTACATGTTCAGGGGGAACCGGCAAAAGAAGAGAAGGAACAATTGGAGTGAACAAAAAGACAGCATCATGGTTGGATGCCTAGATGTATGATTGCAGCAGGTGTTCCCTCTAAGTGCTACACAGACAGAAATGTTACTGTAACTCCAAAGTCTCCATTCATCGCTCTCTCTCTCTCTCTCTCTCTGTTTCTCTTTTACTTTCTTATTTTCCATTTCCCTCCAGCTGATTGTAATTGCTTAATCAGATACCAATTTAAACATGTCTCTTTGTGTATAATTAACATGTAGTGCCAATCCACTTGTTTACTTAAAACGTGGGTCTCATTCACTAGGTGTATAGTAGCTTAAGCACACATATATTGCATAAAATCCATGCACAACTGTTTTTACGCTGAAATAATGCTCTTCAATATACTAAAATGAATTTTGTTTATTTTTAAGTTCATGATAAATTTAACCAAAACTGAAATGTGTGCATGATCAACCTGTTGTGAGTGCCGTCTGAGAATTTTAATGTGCATGTAAATAGTCAAATTGGGCAGAAATTATAACTAAACGAGACACTTTATTATTGTGCTGAAAGATTTATTGCTTTCTGAGGAGATTAAAGATAACAGAACATATCAAAAGTCTTGAAGATGAAGTTCTTCATCTGTGCACGCACAAAGATAATGTGCTATTATATCTGCATGAAAGATTAAGAGACGGCACAGACTCAACTTGTCATAAAAATGAAACAAAATTAATTAAATCCCAGAATGGCATTAAAAAAGATGATTTTTTTTAAGCCCACATTCAAAGCTTTTCAAAAACTGCCAGTAAAACAACACTGGTTAGTATGGCTACTATTTAACACAGGTATTTACTAATTTGTTGAGACATTTACCAGCTGTCTTTTTTTAAATAGATAAAATATTCAAGATAAAGCACTAATATATCATACTAAAAACAGTGTGTTTAAATAAACAGTTTTATAAACTTTGTTTTAACTGTGATGATTTCCATGAGGCTGGAAAACAAAGAGAGAAATAGAAACATAAAATTAAACAAGCAATCATAGCAACCAAATATTATCTCTAAAAACAAGTCATAAATATTTATGTTTATCTTTAAAGTTCTTGTCTCGTAGGGCTTGATTGACGTCTGCAGTCCTCATTGTAATGTTCACATTTACATTTATGTTTGTAAAAGATCTAAAAACTGAATTATGTTTATTTGGCTTTCTATATTTGCCTGCATTTAAAAGATAGCACTAAAAGTCATGAGAAACCCCAGATCCACCTTGATATGTTACCGCATTAATCAATAGACTAAGCAGGACTGATTTGTTTAGATTTTACTTTGGCGAGCCGGTTGTGGTGGATGATGGGATGCAATAAATACTTTCAAAGGCTCCTTCACATGAAGGAGTGAATCGATCGCATCCAAACCTGAGCTAAAACAAGAAACATGCGTGTTGAAGTGCATCAGAAAAGCTCTTACCGAAGTTAATCAAAGAAACTTCAAATAAGAATTTCAGAATGGAAAATTCTGAAAATTCTGAAGGATGCTGAGCCTGGTCCTGTTGCCTAGGTAATTTTTTGGGAGCTCGCGTTTGGATTTTGCCAGTGTTTGGCAGATATAAGGTGGCAGTGTGTCTGTGATTCCCAGAAAGCTTAGCGTGCTTCCTCACAGTGTCCCTGCCATCCATCAGTATTCATCTTGGCTCTCACAAAGCGCTTTCTGAGCTATCAGTCAAGGCAGGAGCAGGACAGGGTGACCTCTACACCTCTGATTTAGTGCATCCTGCCAGTGAGTCTCTAGTAATGCATTCCTCTAGTCTCTAACCCTTACATGCAATTAGTAGTTAGAATTACATAATTGCTCTCACTACGAGGAGATTAATTATTAAAATAACCCTAAAATCTAAGGGACATGAGATAATTGTAGTAATGAAGGCCTCAGTGACATAAGAAACTCAGGAAACTGTGTGTGTGTGTGTGTGTGTGTGTGTGTGTGTGTGTGCGTGCGCGTGTGTGTGTGTGTGTGTGTGGTCCTAGCATTCCCTACATTATTGGGACCAAATGTGATATGTGTATATATATATATATACACACAGTATCTCACAGAAGTAAGTACACCCCTCACATTTTTGTAAATATTTTATTATATCTTTTCATGTGACAACACTGAAGAAATGACACTTTGCTACAATGTAAAGTAGCGAGTGTACAGCTTGTATAACAGTGTAAATTTGCTGTCCCCTCAAAATAACTCAACACACAGCCATTAATGTCTAAACCGCTGGCCACAAAAGTGAGTACACCCCTAAGTGAAAATGTCCAAATTGGGCCCAAAGTGTCAATATTTTGTGTGGCCACCATTATTTTCCAGCACTGCCTTAACCCTCTTGGGCATGGAGTTCACCAGAGCTTCACAGGTTGCCACTAGAGTCCTCTTCCACTCCATGACGACATCACGGAGCTGGTGGATGTTAGAGACCTTGCGATCCTCCACTTTCTGTTTGAGGATGCCCAGATGATCAATAGAGTTTAGGTCTGGAGACATGCTTGGCCAGTCCATCACCTTTACCCTCAGTTTCTTTAGCAAGGCAGTGGTTGTCTTGGAGGTGTATTTGGGGTCGTTATCATGTTGGAATACTGCCGAGGGGATCATGCTCTGCCTCAGTATGTCACAGTGCATGTTGGCATTCATGGTTCCCTCAATGAATTGTAGCTCCCCGGTGCCGGCAGCACTCATGCATCCCCAGACCATGACACTCCCACCACTATGCTTGACTGTAGGCAAGACACACTTGTCTTTGTACCTCACCTGGTTGCCGCCACACACGCTTGACACCATCTGAACCAAATAAGTTTATCTTGGTCTCATCAGACCACAGGACATGGTTCCAGTAATCCATGTCCTTAGTCTGCTTGTCTTCAGCAAACTGTTTGCGGGCTTTCTTGTGCATCATCTTTAGAAGAGGCTTCCTTCTGGGATGACAGCCATGCAGACCAATTTGATGCAGTGTGCGGCGTATGGTCTGAGCACTGACAGGCTGACCCCCCACCCCTTCAACCTCTGCAGCAATGCTGGCAGCACTCATACGTCTATTTCCCAAACACAACCTCTGGATATGACACTGAGCACGTGCACTCAACTTCTTTGGTCGACCATGGCGAGGCCTGTTCTGAGTGGAACCTGTCCTGTTAAACCGCTGTATGGTCTTGGCCACCATGCTGCAGCTCAGTTTCAGGGTCTTGGCAATCATCTTATAGCCTACGCCATCTTTATGTAGATCAACAATTCTTTTTTTCAGATCCTCAGAGTTCTTTGCAATGAGGTGCCATATTGAACTTCCAGTGACCAGTATGAGAGAGTGAGAGCGATAACACCAAATTTAACACAGCTGCTCCCCATTCACACCTGAGACCTTGTAACACTAACGAGTCACATGACACTCACTACATTACATTGTAGCAAAATGTAATTTCTTTAGTGTTGTCACATGAAAAGATATAATAAAATATTTACAAAAATGTGAGGGGTGTACTCACTTCTGTGAGTTACTGTATGTATATATATATATACTGTATATATATATATGTGTGTGTGTGTGTATACGCATATATATATGTATACATATATACGTATTTATATATATATATATATATATATATATATATATATACACACACAGACACACACACACACACACACACACACACGTATTTAAGCCAATATCTACATATATTATATACATCTGTAAACATCTACAAACCTTTGAAATATAAATATGTATGCATGAATATGAATATGTATGCACCTAAAAACAATTTTTAGAGAGATTATTTTACATTGTTTTAATTTCTTCTGAGGTATTTGTTAACTGTACCAGGAAAATTATTAAAAAACATCTGGTGTGTAGGCATAAAAGTTGCATTATTTATCAAATCTTCAATATTTTATGGAAAAGAAAAGCTTAAAAGTCACATAAAATAAAAGGAAGATATTCAAAGAGGTAAATAGTGGTGGAAGAAAATTACATTTAATAATGTAATTGCTTGATAATGGACTTTTTTCTTCTGCTGCTTTTTTTAAACAGAGCACTCACTGAATGCAACACAGCATGCAACACAAAATAAACCCACAATAGAACATATTTCAAACTGCAATGCAAGGATCGGATTTAGAGGATTTTGATTATTATTTTTGACAACTACTGTATATAAGGTCTGGAAGGACTATTGTATGGTGAAGGAAATAAATAGAGACAAGAGGAGAATGGCAGAGATTTGGGGACAAAATGAAAAAGAGTGGGCGGATGGCAGCAGATGAAGTGATTGCATTCATGTGGAGGAGGCCTAAATGTCTCCAATTTGGTTGCAATATTTTCACATTAATAACCGGACCCACATTATGAATTCATAAGTAAAGGGGAAAGTGAGAATACGAGATTAAGAGAAGTGTGTCTGGACAGAAAGGAAATATCTTGTAGACCATCTGATTCTTATATGCATTGAATAGATATATGAAAAGAAATGGAAAAGGCTCAGAAATAGAGAGTGCACATGTGCTTATATGTGTCTGCATGTGTCATTCCGTCCCAAAAAGCACAACCCATCCCATCAACCTACCCCTTATATGTCAAGAAGGAAGACATTGCGCATAGAGATCCTTCCTCAACCTGGATTTCTATTACCCAAAACTGAATGCAATTTCCTTTGAATAAAGTAGAAATGAGAGCAAGATGACAGCTGAATGAACCTGAATTACTGCCCACCCAAAACTTACAAAAGCCGACTGAAATAACTGACCATTGTGGTGAAGCATTTCTATGATTTTTCAAAGATTTTCTCACAGTAAATCACAGTCATTCAAAAAACTTGAAAATAAAATCTATCATCAAGTATCTTTCATATAAAAATTAAAGCTACTAAAGCTATTATATGTCATGGTATCAATGATAAAAATAATAACAGACATTTTAATAAAACTATTTTCAGGTTGTTATAGCAAGGTTTATTAAAATCTTAAAAGTCAACTTTTAGGCCATTTATTAACAGCAACTCTCCTGAGAAAGACAAATAGGTAGATCATTGAAATAATAAGTAAATAATGGCTTTTTGAATTATATATTTATGGATGGTAAAACAGTATAAATACTGAGTTTTGAATAAAATAGTTATGGTAAAACAGTCGAAATAGAGTAGAAAACAGTAGAAATATTGGGGTTGGTTGGTAAATACAGGATAGTAAAACAGTTTTATCAACGCCTTTGTCTTCGTATAGAACACATTAAACTAAAACTATTTTCAGTATTAAACTTTACTGAAGTTATATACATTTTTAGAGCAATATTTTTCAAATGTAAATTAGAAACTGGAAGATGTAACATCTTTCATTTGTTTCAATGCTTAAAACAGAGCTCATCTTTAGCTCAGCATGGTTCAGTAATATCAGGCCTGAGACGATCAAATTGTCTGATATAAACTGCTGATTGGTGGGGACACAAGGAGCACAATGACATTTCTTTCTCTCAGACTCCCCCTTAATTAACTCTGCACACAGCAGAAGAATCTGCTGAAATCAAGATGTAACCCTCACCTGAGAGGAAAATCACTGATGAGAAACCTCCAGAGCTTTTGCAATAGGCTGTTGTGTTCTTTATGACAAAGTCATGCAGATCAAAATTAACACACTTAAAAAGGAAATGTTGTCAGATGAGACCATAATGAATAAGGAATAAAAAGGGCAGTAAATGCTTTACTGAGACAAATTATGTCTGTCCACCACACATTTTATTTAAGTATATGTATTTATATAGCTCATAAAACAACAACTGTAGGCTACACGATCCTAATTTATTCAAAGTAATTCAGTCCAGCCTATCCTTCCTATTCAGTGTTTTTTTTCTTTCCCAGAAACTCTTCAGGGAAAAATAGAACAAACTAGTAGAGCAGGAAATTACTGTTTAGGAAATTACTGAAGCCAGAATAAAGAAACAACAGTATAGTAATTATGTATTATGTAATTAATATACGTTTCCATCATATGTTCAAGCTTTCTGTCCGCAACTCTTCATAAACAGAACAGTGTGTCAGTGTTTTTAAATAACTGGCACTGTGCTAAGCAGCGAATATTAAGATATTTACAGCAGGTTAAACTCTGGATATCAAAATATTTCATTTGATTAAGACTTCAAATACCAAAATACATCAAATACCAAATTCAAGGCCATCTCGCTCTCTTCCTAGATTAACTGAAGGCAGTGTCAGAAGACGACAGTGCCAATCATAAACATTTCTGAAAAGTCTTCCATGCCGTGTTCACCTTTAACCAGAGGATTACTGCACCAGAACGGTGTAAAAAAAATCCTGCCTGCTGTAACTTGGGAGTTCAAGGCCTTCATCTTCTCCTCCTACCTGCTGTGACTGCCTTTAAGTTTGTTTCTGTCACTCTAAAGTGACTATTTTAGCACTGCGAAAAACCTTGTTAGCCTTGATTCACCCTGTAACGCGTTTGTGGTCTCTCATCATCAGTTTCTGCATTAATAGATTTGCAGTGTTTATCCGTAGAGATTTGCTGTGGCAACATATGCAGTATAATGAATATGTCAGTCACAAGGCTGAGCAGAGGTCACTACCAGACTCAAAAAGGAAAGACCTTCAGGCTCCTTCTCTCCTCGAGGTATTCATAGTTCAAATAAAATCAATATTTATCTTTATCTGCAGGACTGCAGGAGTTGGGTCTTTGTGACATGAAGCGGTGTTGACACCAAAGTCAATGCTAGCAGGCTCATACTTTGCTTCAATACACATCAGTTGATTTTAAGGTTAAAATAAGCTCTTTAAGCCACTATAGCTTACAGGAAAGAGAGTATGTATGGGATTATATGGTTCTATGTGAAGGAAGGAAGGAAGAAGGAAATTGGAAGAAAACAAGAGACAGAAAGGCTAAAGGTAAACAAAAAAACAACAACACACAAGCAAGGAAAGAAAAGCCAAATCAGCATTAATTCACAAAGCGGATCTGGTTATGTTTATATATTGCGGTCAGTGGGCCCATACAGCTGTGTTATCTGCAAACTCATTCACCATCAATCCCACCAGCTAGCCTTATTGACATTTAACGTGGGTAAATGCCATAGTTAATGATATACATTGGCCATGTGCACACTTGCTCCCTCTCTTGCCTATTTGGTTTTCCCTTTCTGAAGGAAGATATTCTCTTGATGGTTCAACTGAATCCTCCAGCAATCCATTTAAAATATATCACAGTAATCACACTGCAGGTATTTGCCTCTTATCCAGACAGGTTACCAATGCAGACCTCAAGGTGCAATATAGTAGATATACCTCTTTTATCTACTCTGCTGTTAAATAGAGGTAAACGGAGGAGTT
The DNA here is from genome assembly GCA_021397915.2 of Tor tambroides. Classification (NCBI taxonomy): domain Eukaryota; kingdom Metazoa; phylum Chordata; class Actinopteri; order Cypriniformes; family Cyprinidae; genus Tor; species Tor tambroides. The sequence goes on from JAFVLL020028234.1 coordinate 12,994, forward strand.
TTGCTTTTATCCAGGACTCCAATCCAAGAAAAAGATTTTTTTTTTTTGATCAAAATTCTGTTCATATTTCTCATCTTATCACAGCTGTCCTTTTAAATGGAATCCTTGTGGTCACTTCTATAACACCAATAGCCATCATTAATTTACATTCATTCAACATAGAATAGAATAGAATAGAATAGAATAGAATAGAATAGAATAGATTAGAATAGAATATAGGATAAGATGGGGTAAGATGCCCGCCAGGGCAAGATGACTCCCACCAACTTAATTTTTTTGTCTCTTGACCATAGGCGGCACAAAATCTAATCTCGACACTTTTGATAAATGGCTATGCTATTTTTAATTTTGACATTTCATCTAAATGTCAACATTTGTGCGATTTAGTCAGCTGAAACAGTTTTGAGGTTAACTGCTCTAAATTTGTGTCTCTGGAAAACAGTGATCTATGACTTTGTATTATGCTGAATAAGGTTTTTGTGTCTATTTGTTTATTGGGGAATTGTGGACACATTTTTACATTTATAGAGTAAGAATTATAGTTTTTATTTTAACAAACAATAAATAAGACCTGTGGGTTTAAACGTCCGACACCCCCCAGAATTGGCAAAGCTGGCCCCAAGTGTTACTAATGTTATTATTTTTAAATGCAGTACTTATTGTAAATAATGGGGTTATTATAGATTATAGATCTTTTCATTAAAACCTACAGTCTACTTAATTTAAATAATTCAATTTGCATTCACGGTGTTGTTATTATGACATATTTTCAATTAAAAATGGACATTAAATATTCATATGAATGAATTCACCTTTAAAACGAATCTCTTTGACTGGGATTTTGTTTTATTATTATTATTATTATTATTATTTATTTTTATTTGTTTATTTATTTACTTATTTTAATTATGTCTGATTGACACTCGAATCATTCAGTTTAATCACTAGGAATAATGGAGAGAATTGACAGAAACGACTCTACTGCCATCTAGCGGACAATGAGAAATTCGTTAGAGGTTTTTAGTCAACAATGGTCAACACCGGTCACAGAGTTTGGTAGGATGCTGCTTTTTCATATTACATTTACTACTGAATTCCAATATTACCTTCTTGAAATAAATAAAACTTAACTAAAGTGATTTGTTAAATGACATTACTAGCTATATTTTTTTTTATAATTCACGTTTAACTTTTAATGCATGCTAATTAAAGAAAACAATTATTAGTATTATTATTTTATTATTTAGTCATTTAGCAGACACTTTTATCCAAAGCGACTTACAAATGAGGACAATAGAAGCAATCAATTGTAGTATTAAAACAACTAAAAACAGATCCAAAACTAGAAGCTAAAACTTTATAAATACTACCTATACACATTTTTAAAAATAAAGAAATTAATTAAAAATGACAAATGCATACAAAAAAGTCAAAACTTAACATGTAAATGAAAAACAAAAAATAAAGCTAAAAACAATTCAAAATATTACAGAACCAAAGGTATAAGAGTATAATAATGATTCTAATATAACACTAAGCCAAACACACACACACACACAAAAAACTATATATATATATATATGTGTGTGTGTGTGTATGTACAACCACACACATATTATATATATATATATATATATATATATATATATATATATATACAAATAAATTGTTTAATCAAATAAATCTACTCAAATAAAATATGTTATCAAATAAAATATGTTAATATCTCTCGTTATTGTGGAATAAAATGAAATTTTGTATTTTGCGCACAATCTGACGTTTTACGTCTGTACGTATGACATCACTGATGACGCGTGTAACCGTTCGGCGCTAATTTTCAAATGGTTGTCTGAACAGACGGAATAGAGAAAGTTTGGATCGGTTGTACTGCTTAAAAACCATCAGATAATCGCAGGTAATTTGAATGCTTGTTGTTTGTACTTTCTTCGAGGTACGTTTTCAAAGCCACAGTTTATAATTTTAATCTCGTTCGTGTTCAGATGCGTGCTTAGCGCTAACGTAGCTAACAAAGGTTCAAAAAACGCTTTATTGAATCCTGAAACTGAACCGTTTGCATGTATGAATTCGCTTTAGGTTTATAAACTTATGACTTCATATAACGTTTATATTGTGGAAATGTTTGTTATCTATTCGGTCTTCTCTGAAGCAGCTAAATAAACGTTACTTGAAGTTGTTTACATAGCGAGGTCTCCGGAGTTTACCAGCTAACTATTGTTTAGCAGACTGTAACTTGGTGGAAACGCTGCATGGAGGTGTATTGATACACAACAAGCTATTGTTGTTCCATAGTTTCGTTATGAGCGCATTCAGTACCCCGCCATCCCGGACACGACAGTGGTCCTCACCGGCAATAGGACACAAAGCCGCGCTGTCGGCCACCAGCACACCTCTGCTGGACAATATCCAGAGAAACGATGATGAACAGGAGAGACGTCAAAGACGTAGATCCAGGGTCATCGACCTTCACGGAGTGGCCGACTCCTCCATTAACGAGGCTGGTAACCACAGGTAGGTTAAAACCCTGGTGTTCATCTGCAAAATGAAAATAAGCCAGCACAGAGTACAAACTTGTTTTTTTTTTTTTCTGTTTACCCTAGTACTGCAGGCACACCTGCTGCTGTCCCTAAGCTGTCATCTGCACAGATATCTGAGCATTATTCTACCTGCATCAAGCTTTCCACTGAAAATGTGAGTTGATATTTATGTATGCTGCACTTTACTGCTTTCCTGCTTTGTGTGCATCTGAATTGCAACAGCACTATTACTTGTTACCTTCTTTTTTTTTTTTTTTTACAGAAAATTACCACAAAGAATGCATTTGGCCTACACCTCATTGATTACATGGCAGATATTCTCAAGCAGAAAGACTCAGAGCTCAACTTCAAGGTAGAAACTTGCTGAATTTGTACTGAGCACCAGTTTACATTCATCATCAGAAATAATATCGCAACTGTGTTGGTGGGTTGATCTAGGTGGCAGCGGGGACCCTGGACGCCAGCACAAAAATCTATGCGGTGAGGGTGGATGCAGTTCACGCTGATGCTTACAGAGTTCTAGGAGGCTTGGGATCTGAGACCAAACCAAGAGAGAGTGAGTATTTGTTCAAGTCACGGGTCTGCTTGAATATTACGAGAACATGGATAACAAGATTATTTTTGCTGTATGTTGGATTGGTCAGAGAGTGTTAGGTGGTTGTTGTCTTCTTGGTGGTTGAATGGCGTCATACTCTGGCCTAGGATCCTGCACAGTATTAATAAATTCTCATCTCATTCCAGGTCAAGATGGTGAGGAGGAGGCTGAGGTAGCAGAGGGTGGTCAGGGAGAGCAGGTGGCTGCTAAACAGACCAAGAAAAGACCTCAGAAGAAGACAGTGGAGCAGAACCTCAGTAACATCAATCTCTCTGAATCGGAGATGAAGTGTGAGGTGAATAATATGACTAAAATGAAGACAAGTCAAATTTATTTGGTTGGCACTTCTCACAATGCACATTGTTTCAAAGTAGCTTTAAAGAAAATCATGCTATTAAGTTAAAATTTTGTCACTAATTACTCACCCTCATGTCGTTCTAAACCTGTAAGACCTTCGTTCATCTTCGGAACACAAGTTAAGATATTTTTGATGAAATCTGAGAGCTCTGAGACCTTGCATAGACAGCAATACAACTAAAATGTTCCCAGAATATTGAGTGAAGATCCCAAGCATTTTTGAAGGTGACAATCTAGGAAGACCTAAAACATTCTTTTTCACAGGTGGACCCCATGTTCCAGCGAATGGCTGCTTCCTTCGATGAGAACAGTACAGCAGGAGTGTTCCTCTCTGTGCTGTTCAGTGAAGACAGTCGTTGTGAGCTGCGTTTCCCTTCACATATGACCTTGCTGAAGTCGCAGCTGCCTCCTGTGCAGGTGCCCCATCAGCATGTTCCTGCCTCACCGTTTATAGGTAAACTGGCTTTGCACATCACACTCTGTTCAAAGTCATGGAGCAGTTTAGTCTTGGGTTTACAAAGTAATATTCTGGATTCATAGCCTAAATGTTTCTGCATGTGTTGTGAGGTATGACCACACTGAGATGTTTGACAGCATGAGCTTTTTAATTCCTTTTAATTCTTCCAGGTCATTTAAAGACACTAGAGGACAGACCAATTTGTCCATCCTTAGAAGATTTCTCCTTTACTAGATGGACTCCTGAACAGGTGAGACCGATTTGAATCTTTTTTTTTTTTTTTGTCTTGGATACTTTCTTGGTCACTTTTGATCAATATAATGCATCCTTTGCTGGAAAAGGTATTAAATTATTATTTTTTTTAAAGTACAGTGTGATATTAAGTGTTTTAAACTGATGTGATTGTCTCATTCTTATTGTCAATATAGACCACAAACCTCAACCAGCTTCTTGAGAATATGAAGCAGGGAGAGCACGCATTCGATGTCAATGCAGAGATTGAGCCAGATGAGGATGTGGGTCCAGATTTTGGGGATAATTTTGACGCAGATGTAGATGTGGATGAGGGCAGACAGGGAGACTGTGAGGAGTTTAAGGAACACAGAGAAGCTTGTTCAAAGAGCCCTCAGAAAGGACGGTTAGTGCTTACAAAATGTATTGCACCAAATGTTTGCTAATTGTTGCATTGCAAACAGATCGTTTCACACTCTATTCACAATTAGTAAATAGTTACGGTTTGATATTGTGCATTTTCACTTATTTAGACATCAAACCTAAGCTCAACCTTACCTTAGCTGCTACATGTCATGGTGACTTTTCAGATTAACTCAGTTCATTTGCATCAAAATTTCTTCCGTGCTGTTTTGTTATGCCTATTCACTGTGAGGTGTATTTGTGTTATTAACAGAGGAGTTATTCCTATTGGCGAAGTGGATATTGCCACCATGTGTCTGCAGTTGTCTGATCAGCCCAGAGAGTACTCGTACTTCAGTCCCAGGACCATGGCCACCTGGGTCGGACCTGGCTACTGGCTCTTCAAACCTGGACATAAGCGTAAGTCATAGATTAACCTAGGAGTGTTTAACTACAAAAAATACCGAGTGGATTTGATCACTTTGTGCCATTTTTCACCCAATTTATATTTTATCCTGTCTAGAGGATCACAAACCAGACAAAGAACCTCGGAAACGAGCACCAAAGAATCCTCTCGTAATTGACTTTAAGGGAGATATCAACTTTCATAATTACTTTCGGACAACTAGAGTAAGTTTGCATTTGCTAATTCTCATATGTCTTTTCATAACTTCTATAATGGACAAAAAGTTTTATAACAGCAGTTCATACTATGCAATTTAATCCCTCCAGCAAAAGCTTGTACAAGTAAGCAGCAGATTACTTGGCGACGAACTGACAATGATATGCTTGTTTCCAGGCAGCAACCACTATTAGTAAATCAGCTTTAAACACCAGCAATAAGAAAACCACACTTCCAGCAGACTTCCAGTATTCACCCAGTAACCTGTCACAGCTCAGCCTCAAACCCTCCAACACAGTAAGTGCTTGAATGTTTAATACTCCTGTCTGCATTGCTGTGTACCCTAGAGAATATTGGTTGTGGCAAATCTGAAACAACATTAGAAGAATGCTGTACAGGAGATTGACTGTCAAATTGGTTCATTTAGTTTATCTTACAAATATGACTGTTATTTTCTCACTCCAGCTCAGCGCAGAAGGAAAGAAAAGATTATCAGGAGAGCTGGGTGAGGACATAGGAGAGTATGACTACAACAACGCTAATGACACAGCCAACTTCTGTCCTGGTCTTCAGGTACACCACACACTACTGTCATGTCATAGGTAGTCATGAAGATGGTCTGTTTAACGGTTAGTGGTTTTTGTGAACAGGAAGGTGATAGTGAGGATGCTGAAGGTTTTGGAGGATCTGATGACTCCCAAACAGACCGACCGACCGCTTTCTCTCTGGACACAGTTGACATCTCTACATACGGAGAGGACTGTCTCGTCCCTGAACCTCACAAGGTAAGATGAGAGTAGAGATGTTGGGCTACTTCACTACACTACATTATTTGTTTTTATTTCAAATGTTTCGGATGGATAACTCCTGAATTAATTGTATTTGCTGTTTGCTCTAGGTAAACACTATTGAGATAAACTATGCCAAGATGGCCAAAAAGATGGACATGAAGAAGCTGAAGACCACTATGTGGGGTCTCCTAACAGAGAGTCCTGAAAAACCAGCAAAGGTTTGTAATTGTAACTTTCTGGGCTTATTTTTCAGTGTGTTTCAGTTAAGTTTAGAACCTTTTTATTTTTTTAATTACTTAAATTACCATTTCTAGCAGTTGGACAGTGAGGAAACAACAGAAGTACCTGGAGAAAAATCATTCAGCCAGTCTGTCAGGAATCTTGTACAAAGGTACAGGTTTTTTTTTTTATTGTTTTTTTTTTTTTTACGTGGTGCTTTGTATCTTTTCACTGTTCTGGCTCATGGACGAAATACTAAGGATTGCCATTTTTCTTGCATGTACTGTACATAAATTCTTCTTTTCTCTTTTCCCCCTAGGCTTCCCTCAACCATGGCTACCAATCTCTCAGTACCATTGGCTTTTGTGGCCCTTCTGCACTTGGCTAATGAGAAAGTGGGTAGTACTCTGTTATATGGAATGATTTCAAAAACTAATGTAGATGGAGGTCTGTTGTTGATTTAATAATAGCATGTTGTCTTTTGGTTATAGTTCTGTGTCTTGCATTAGTATGCATTGAATGTTTTGTAGCTTACATGAGGAAACATGATTTACATATTTCTGATTTACTGAATTGTCACAACATTTGATTGCTGTAAATCTAAAAGCTCTTCTTTCCATCAACAGAACTTGGAGCTGCACAAGATTGACGGCATGACCGATATCATCATTAAACAAGGCCACTGAAAACTGATACAGATCTTTTATACAAAAGTCTTTAATTGTATCAAAATGTAAATGCATTATATGTCCTTTGTGTCATGTAAAATACCTATGTGTGGCCAAAACAGTATGATGACAGGATCATGTTAAAAATGCTGTACAGGGAGCTACCACAGAATTTTTTTTTTCTGAGTGAAACTGAAAGCTCAAAAACATGTACCAGGAAAAAAACAACATGGGTTGCAGAGCATGAGTAATATGATTGCTTTTAAGATTGAACTGGTTTGATAACTTGTTTTTTACAGTAATAGTAAATATGAAGTTACTGTTGTCAGTGTCTCTTTAAAAATGTTTTATTTAAATTGTAAAACTTCATTTTATGACTTGGTTTCTTTTCGATTTATGTTCTACATCTGATTTTGAAAAATAAAACTTATCAAAGTATTGTTGGATAGTTCTTCATCTGTTTATGTATTGTTTTCTAGTATGATGTCATTTTGGAATGGTATACTGTTCGATATGAATATATGTAATGCTTGAGGCATTTAGGTGGAGCCAATTGTTACATTGGCGGAAGAAAAGAGTTTTGTTTCGTTCATAGGTGTCTAATCATCGTTTTGCCCTAAAAATGTTGACTACTTTAAAAATAAACTTTCATGACATAAACAACATTGGAAAAAAAAATCACAAATTAGCATTTTTTTTCTTCTTCAGAAAAGTCCAATTGACTCACTGGTCTGTCTGGCCTTACGAGAACAATCCTGTCATTCCTGAAGTACAGAAATGTTGATGGCTGGATAAGAGTCTCCGCGCTCTCACCTTACAGGTGTTTCTGCGTCATGAATCCAGCGCCCTCTAGAGGATGTTATGGGAGGTGGCGCTAGAGAGGTGGACCAAAGCCAACTCGTTCGCTGGAGGAAAAGACTGAATTAGAGACCAGGAAGTGTTGACGCGCTTTATATCTGTCGGTCATTCGAAGAAACAGTTACAAACATTTTAACTCCAAAGGACAAAGTGCAATTGTTCCTTTTACGTGGAATAAGTTAAAACACCATACAGTGAAATCATGGGGTTGGCTGATCAAAATAGTACGGTAAGTTAGGAAATGAACAACAGTCAGCAGGTGCTTCTTGTTGTTGTATCGCTTATTAAATTTAAAACTAACCTAATGTGTAAACTCGGTTCCTATCTGTGTCCATGTAAATCATATTTTAGTAGTAGAAATTTTACGCTAGAGCAGATTGATATTTTTAAAGTTTTTGTTTTACGGTTGATGTGGGTTGACGCACTCACAGGGCGAAGCTCGTTTTTCAAGTTATACTTATTTCTACGTTCCTGTTGTGAGTTAACGTCGACAATTTGGTTGAGAATTCTAAAACAAATGTGCTGTTTAGATAATACTTTTATACTTAAGCCTCATCCAATTTGCATTACAAAGTTCTTGTACAGATTTGTTTACTCAGATAGATTGAATTTACCTTGAGCTGTGAAGCATAACCGCTTTACAAGACAACCAACTGTTGAGCTCAACACTTAAATTGTTATTAATTTAAATATATTTTAACTGGAGTTTACAAATATGCTGATCACATCACAGGTCGCCTTTGACTGTTGAAGTGAACCATAAGTGTGAGATCCGCATGCTGGCTTTCTTAAGATGAGTTGACCAACAGTAGACCTTTTTTTGTAAATTTCAACAGTACCACAATATAAGACATCCTCCCCAATTTTTTGACTGTGGTTAAAATAACGTTCTTCGACAGTATTTTGAAGAACTTGTGGTTTGAAATTGTGATGTTTGTTCTTGAAAACATTTGGCTGCTGGTTTTAGAGGAACTTTAAAGAAGATGGATAACTAGATGGATACATTTTTACTTTCCATTATGTTGTTGTCATCACATTATAGTAATAGATATCACATGGCCCCATTTTGCCACAATAATGGTACTTAAAGGCTGGCAGTATCCAGTGTTACCTAATAGCTTTCTGCCATTCTGAAGGCCTTGTGACACCAACACATTCAGCCAGTGACTAGAATAGAAAGGGTAGGACAGGTAGTGACGCAGCATTGCTTTTGGTTTCCTGGTAACACCTTTTGTTTATGAAGTTTCAGCAGTGCAAGAGGACTTAAAGGTGTTTAACGTGGCTAAACATGGGGAAAAAAGTAGTCAAATGGCAAAATGAACAATGCAAAATATGGTTATTATTGGGTCTTGTGCTGCGTTTACCAGTGGTACAGTACTTTATTAGTGTTTCGAGGTGTGAATGTATGAAAGCTATCTTGTTGCATCGCTTTTGTCAATATCACACATGATCTCACATCTAAAGGCATTACTGTGCACAGTTTTTCATATAATGTAGTTCTCTTTACTGGGATTAATGTTTTATTGAATATAGAAATGGGCAGCACTGTATAACAGCCCTTACTGTATGTTTTTAATTAAATCATTAATTTTCTTATATCAGAATGATTAAATGTAGCTCTCCATATATTCATATGCATTTAAAAAGACAAGGTTTTGATGTTATCGCATGTGTGTGTAAATTATTGAATGTTATGCATACATTCATGTCATATTTTAGATCTCTTCATACTGAACATCTTTGCCTCTAGAACTACTGCTGTCAATCAAATCATTAATTACATATTTGTGTCAACAATACATTGTATGGGTCAAAATGAAATTTTTTTTTCTTTTATGCCAAAAATCATTAGGATATTAAGTAAAGATCATGTTCCATGAAGATATTTTGTAAATTTCCTACTGTTAATATATCAAAACTTAATTTTTGATTAGTAATATGCATTGCTGAGAACTTCATTTGGACAATTTTAAAGGCGGTTTTCTCAATATTTCGATTTTTTTTGCACCCTCAGAATCCAGATATTAAAATAGTTGTATCATGACCAAATATTGTCCTATCATAACAAACAATACATCAATGGAAAGCTTATTTATTCAGATTATCAGATGATTTCAAAAAACTGACCCTTATGACTGGTCCAGGGTCACATTTGAGATTATTTAAAAAAAAAAACCTACTTTTGTGAACTAGTCGTAGGTTTTTGATAAACTTATATATATATAATTGTTTTTTTTTGTTTTTAAACTTAGGTTTATTGGCTCTTGCCCAAAAATAACTTTTTACAAACTTTCTAGATTTTCATATTCTTGGAGCTATTTTGATCGTGTTTTGGTTTTTAATTCTTCTCAATGCAGGAACCAAGAGAAGGAGAGTCTTCACAGGATGGGGATCGAGTTAAATCTCTGCAGTCTCAAGTGGATGGAGTCAAGGATATTATGACCCAGAATGTAGATCGGATCTTGGCCCGTGGAGAAAGACTGGATGATCTGATGGGCAAATCTGAAGACCTGCAAGCTGGGGTGTGTCTTTCATTACAAAAACTTTGATTCTAATCACATATTACAGCTGTAATCCCAGCACACTTTTTTACAACGTACATTACCATTCATAATTTTAGGGTTAGTAAGATTTTTCAGTACTTTTGAAAAAATATTCTTACGTTCATTCATGAAAAAAAAACATCTGCTTTTTTTTTTTATATATATATATAAAAAAGTAATATTGTGAAATATTCTAATTTTAAATAACTGTATCCTGTAATTCTATTTTAATATATTTTATAATGTAAATAATTCTTTAATGGCAAGGCTGAATTTCTGGTAGTCATTACTCCAATCTTTAGTGTCACATGATCCTTCAGAAATCATTCTAATATGCTGATTTGGTGCTCAAGAAACAGTGCTTATTAGCTGTGCTTCAATTTATAATGAATGGAAAGTTCACAAAACAACATTTGTTTGAAACAGAAATCTTAAAAAAAAAAAATTACTGTATGTTTTGATCAGTTGAATGTGTCCTTGCTGAATCTTATTTTCCCCACACTTTTAATGTATGCAGCTATAGCCCCACTCTAGCTGACATTGTACTGGTCTTTTTTTCTGCTTCTTAGGCCCAGAACTTCAAGCACACCTCTCAGAAGGTTGCTCGCGCTTACTGGTGGAAGAACGTGAAGCTGATTGTGCTTATTGTTGTGATAGTCCTTGTCATTGTACTGATTATCATATTCCTTGCTACTGGTGTGATCCCAACCAGTTCACCCGCACCCAAACCTCCCACTTTGGTACCACCACCATAGGATTTCTATCAGTTACAAACACTCTCTCATACACATACAGATATATGCAACAAAGTCCACACACCAGCACAGGTCATAACTTCAGGAACACACACACATATCTTTTATTTGCACATTTAGCTCATATACCTTCATATCTTATGGTATCACACCACCTTAAAAAGAGTAGCTTCCGTAATGACAGCTTCGAAACCTTGAAGTGGAGGATTTTGAATAGTCTATAGACGCAATGCTGTCTGTTTTCATATTTCTCTCCTCCTGAAAGATCATCCTAGTGGCCACTTAAGCTGTCTTTATGGTTCTCTAAAGCCTGATAAAATGCCACAGCTGTATACAAATACTTGCAATATTATTCATAATGAAGGTACCCTAGAAATAGTCATATACTGGCATTGATTCGACGAAGGTAATGGGTGAAAGTTCTGTCTACTGAATTATGAAGTATATTTAAGACTGTTAGATTCGATTTCATAAGATGTTACTTGTAATTATGGAATACTTTTAGATCTTCAAGAGTTTCTATTTTGTATTTGATGGGTCACTGTCTTTGTGCTTTTGCTCACAATTGTTATTTGTAAAAGGTCAAAAATGTGTTTTTATAACTGCTGCATTACCCAAAAACACCATTTCATTGAGGAAATTATGAAATTGTAAGATGTTTAGGGTAATTTTCCAGTCTTAAATCTTTACTGAAAATTGGCAGTGCCCCAAACTTCAAAACAGAGAAACTGATTTCCATCCTATAGAACGAATTAAATTTTTTTAAATGGAACAAGAGCACCTGAACAAGGTCATTTAGATAGGAATGATGGATATTTTCTGTATCCTCAAATCACTGCATTGAATTTGACATGCAGTGTAACACTTGCACTGTACCACATGCAGTCAGTACTGTAATCAGAATTTAAGAGTACTGCATCAAAAGTTTGGCCTTGCACTGCGGGATCTTAATGAAACCCAAGACGTGTAACTTTTTCCTGTTTCTAGAACGGAGGAATGTTTTAGAGCCTGTACTGTAATTTTCAATTTGCAGTTTTTATTTAAAAATGCTAACACTTTTACATATCTCAATTCAATGAAAAATTGCTTCTCTGAATATTCTTGTTTGCTGGGTAGCTTTATGCACTTTGCTTCGGAGAGGTCAAGGCATTGGATATCTATGTGTAGTCAGAATGACTTGACTGTGTTGAATGTTTGTAAACCTGATTCTTATTATGCTGTATCTCATGTTGCTTCTATTAAGCATTTTTATGTGTTATTCACCCTCATTATTATAAACAAACCTTTTTGATCAAGACATTGAATCATTTTTTTAATCATCTATTACAAGTAATAATTTAAAAACCCTTTAAGTGCCTTGGATTTGAGTCTTATAAGCATAAACAAATATCTGGGAAATGTGATATTTTGTAAATAAAAATTTGATCTCTCAGCAAAAGTGAGTATGATGTTTTTTTTTTTTTTATCTTCCTCTCATTTTAAATTTTAATACACTAATGGTAAACAATTTTCTATTATTGTATGAGTTTGTATTAATTTAGTTTGGTACATTCACCAATCAGCATTACATCTCTAGAGAGGGATGAAAAGCAAGGGGGGTGAAAACCTTTTGAATTTGAAGATCCGGGTAAATTTAACTTATTTTGTCTTCTGGGAAACAAGTAAGTATCTTCTGTAGCTTTTTAAGGGCAGTACTAAATGAAAAAAAAAAAGATATTTAGACAAAATAAGAAAAATTTACACATCTTCATTCTGTTCAAAATTTTTCACCCCCCGGCTCTTAATGCATGGTTTTTCCTTCTGGAGCATCAGTGAGCATTTGAACCTTGTTTAATAGTTGCATATGAGTCCCTCAGTTGACCTCAGTGTGAAAATATGGATCTCAAAATCATAGAGTCATTGTTGGAAAGGGTTCAAATACACAAAAATGCTGGAAAACCAAAGAATTTGTGAAACCTGAAGGATTTTTTTCTGAAGAACAGGAGGCAGTTTAACTGTTCAGGACAAACAAGGGACTCATGAACAACTATCACTAAACAAAAAAAAAACAAACAAACAAAAAAAAAACAGCTGTGCTGTGGATCATTCAGGTAACAACACAGTATTAAGAATCAAGTGTATGTAAACTTTTGAACAGGGTCATTTTTATAAATTCAACTATTATTTTCTCTTGTGGACTATGTAAACATCTTTTATGTGAAATATTTTATTCAGGTCAGTATTAAATTAAAAATAACACGCATTTTGTATTGTTCCTCTTATTATGGTAAAATAATTAACATTTTGCAGATTTTGAAAGGTGGATGTAAACTTTTGACTGCAACTGTAGCTCTGCATTAAAACAAAACGGAAGAGCAAGTACAGCCAGGCCTGAACATTATCCCAGCATTTTCTCCAGCTGTGATTTTATCTTGTTTTTCCAACACCATCTGCAACAAAGTTTTCCCTTCAGATTTCTGCGCTAAGTTTTTTTTATTAGCATAATTTGTGAATCGGTTCAACTGATTCTTTAAAAAGAATCGATTCACAAAAGCAATGATTAACATTATGTTTTCACGAATCGGACACCGCCCTTTTGTGCCAGCTTGATTTGCTTTTTGTGAATATTTTACCAATACTGCCGTGCGCTCACTTTAAAGTGCACATTCTGGTACATGGCCAAAAACAATAGCATACAGAGGCAGCATAGCAAGTCGGGAGATAGGCGAACACGACATGCACTTTCACGCAGCTGCGCAGTGCGAGTACACGCCCAGCAGCGTACTTCCTCACAGCAGTAGCTTTAGAAGAGTTGTGTGAAGACGTGCGTGAAGTTGTAAGATATCGAGCTTGTGTTATTTTCTCTTATCAGCTGGTGGTGTATCTTTCAGATGCAGTATATGCGGCGACAGTTTATGGTGTATTAACAACGACAGATTAAACAATGGTGGTAAGTTGTTTTGTCTTTGAAGCTTTACGTTTTTTTTGTTTCGTTTTGAGCTGGAGATGGACATTATTAAAATGAAAAATATGGCCATGTGACGGCTGAAGAACGTTTAAAAGCAAGCTGTTTAGATCAAACTTAAAAGCAACTTTGTTAGGTAAATGCTGTCGACTCGATGTAAACACTGCAAACAGTTGCTTTAAGTTTGTTAAATGCTGTGGTCTAAGCAGGTTTAGTTACTTTCATCATCTATATTTATATATACCAACTGTCACTGCGTTATGAAAGTGAAATTATACACTGACTTTGATTTTGATGACTAGACGATTACTGTTTTGACGGTCTATATATAGAATAGCAGTTTTCACTCAAAGGTAATTTGAGGGATAAGATACAGTATAGGGCCTAGTAGTTGATTAGCATTGATTGCTCAAGTCAGACAACATTTAGTTTTTAAGTTGTCTGATTTTTTTATTTTTATTTTTCTTAACATGACTAGTTTTTTCCCCCATGTTAAAAGTCATTTGAATGTCATTCAGAAGTTCTTTAACCCTTATTGTTGTTGGTTTTATCTCAGGTGGCTTGAAATGACAACATGACACTTTGTGTTTAGTTGAAACACCTACTAGAGGGGATTTTGCCTAGTCTCAAGGAAATTCCATATTCATTATAGCAGTCAAATTGAGAGAGGAAGGAAGGGAAGGAAGGAGGCAAAGAAAGGATGTAAAAGATGTGTATCCTGTAGTTCTGTTCATATGCAAAGAGTGATGAAAAACTGATTATTAACGTGCTTTTCTGTAATAAGTTTTTGTTTGAGCTTTTGTGCTTCTACTATTTTAAAGATGAAGATTTCTATAGTATACCTTAGTATATTACAATTGTATTTATGTATTGTGCAATGTGTGGCCTGATTTTACTAAAATCTTGTTTCCTCAAACTTGTTTACTTAAATCCATGAGACTATATGTGCCCCTGGACCACAAAACCAGTCTTAAGTGTCAATTTTTCAAAATTGAAATCTGAAAGCTGATTAAATAATCTTTCCATTGATGTATGGTTTGTTAGGATCTGACAAAATTTGGCCGAGATACAACTATTTGAAAATCTGGAATCTGAGGGTGCAAAAAAATCAAAATATTGAGAAAATCGCCTTGAAAGTTGCCCAAATGAAGTTCTTAGCAATGCATATTACTAATCAAAAATTAAGTTTTGATACATTTATGGTAAGAAATTTACAAAATATCTTCATGGAACATGATCTTTACTTGATATCCTAATGATTTTTGGCATAAAAGAAAAATTGATAATTTTGACCCATACAATGTATTTTTGGCTATTGCTACAAATATTCCCCAGCGACTTAAGACTGGTTTTGTGGTCCAGGGTCACATATCACTCATTTTTCTTTAGCATCCAGATATTTACATATTTATTTATACACTGATATTTATTTATGTATACAGTGTGTGGCTTATTTTATGGTTTATTTTATGACAGTCTTGTTTTCTAACATAAACTTCTTTATTTTGATAGTCTAGACACAGTTATATTATGTTAGTTACCTTTTTTACAATTGCATTCAGCATTGTTTTTTATCCCTGCTGTTCCTGTTAAAACTTGTGACCCATTTTTGAGAATCACTGTTCTATTGTGTATGGCTCTTACGTGAGATGGCATGAATAATAAGTGGTATTTCCTGTAAAATGAATAATTTCATTGATCATTGTGTGACAGTTTCCCATCTATGATGGGCCACTCATCAACTAAACCTTGACCTCAAGTCACTTGCATCCTTCTGAGGACAAAGAGAGGAATTAACATTCTGACTCAGCTGATATACACAATGTGTCAGATGCTGTAGACTGCTAATGTCAGTGAGGTCACAGTCTCTAAATGGATCTCATGGATTTCGTGGATCTCAGCCATGTTGTTTTCACAAAGGCCTCATTGTGGGTTTTGATGAAATAGCTTGTAGAATTGCACAGTTTCTCTATCTCTCCCCTGCACTGTTCCATCTTAAACTGTGAGAGAGCAGAGGCTCTGTTCCAGAATTCCATTCCCAGTGCTTGTTGTCAACAGAACTCCAAGCCTATTATCATGGCAGATAATAGTCTTCATTGCAACTTTTTGTTTTTAATCAGTCATCGATTGCATTTCTCTTCTGTTAAACATCTAATAGGACAGTTTAGTCTCTCATAGGGAAAATTATGTTGTTGCAGAAATTTATTGATGATAATGTACCCTATGTATTTGCCAGTCATTCTGTGTTTCCCAATAAATCTATTTCCTCTGTCTCCAGGAGAATGGGCAGAGCCGCCTCCGTCAGGCCCAGGAGGATGTGGAGGAAATCAAAGTTATCATGTTGGATAACATGAACAAGGCTGACGAGCGTGCAGGAAAACTCGGGGATCTTGAGGACCGAGCTGATAAACTACTTGAACATGTCAGTTTATATTATCATATTGATAGTTTATATTATCATTTAATAAATATCATTATGCCTTTAAAACGGCTTGACAAAAAGCATGCCCAATTAATTATGCATTCTATGGTTCTATGATCTTGTTTTATGGTTTGTTGAGGAATCTTATGATCATAAACTAGGTTTCTGGAATTTCAAGTGTTTCTAGGGAAAGCAAGGGCATGTCAAATTGGAGTCTATAAATAGTGTCTAGGTGGGGTGTACGGAAAAAAGAGTGTACAATTTGCATCCTGAGTTTAGTTTACCTTGTTAATTTTAGAAAGCCATTTCCTTTTGTTATGAAATGAACAAAACTTGTGTAATAGTGTAGCAGGCTGTTTGTGCAATACATGCCATGCGGTCAGGCAACAAGTTCACTTTGGTTTCATGTTTTATCATATAAACATACTAAAAATCCCATTGGAAGTCTTGGTTGGTCAAGTCACATTTGTTTATATAGAGCTTTATTCAATACATGTTGTTTTAAAGCAGCTTCATAAAACTGAATAAAAACAATTATAAAAGGGGAAATAGTGTAACTGTTGTAAAATGTATCAGTTATGAAGCAACAAATTCCGTTTCAGCTGTAAAGGAGCACAATAGTGTTATTATTCATCTCAGTTTAGTTTAATTCAGCTGAATAACTGTCAGTATCACAAGTTAAATATAAAATTATGAAATGAGTTAAATGCAGTATGCAGTAATGTCATTATTCAGCTCAATTCAGTTCAATGTTGATGTTGCAAAGTTAGTGTCATCCAGTTAAACTGAACAAGCTAAAGGCAACAGTTGCAAGTATCCAAAACTTAACAGGTGACACTAGTGGAGAAGAGACTGTGTTGAATGTTTGTAAACCTGATTCTTATTATGCTGTATCTCATGTTGCTTCTATTAAGCATTTTTATGTGTTATAAACCCCCCCCCCCCCCAGGAAGCCAGGCTCAGTCGGAGGGCCAGTTCTCATATGGCCTGAATGAACCAGCATGATTTATGATTTACACTGTGTGGTTGGTGCCAGTTACTGGTCCAAACAAAGACTATAATTACATTTAAGAAAACAAAGCACCCAGTACAAAAGTACAAAGCCTTGCATGTTTTTCCACTCTTATTTTTCAGATAAAGAGCCTTTCTAACAGTCAAAAATGAAGTCAGTTCTAATTCTGAAAAAATTCCACTTCTGTGTCATCAAGAATCTCTCTCTCTCTATATAACAATAATTATTTTAATGACTGTACTTATATTTTTTTCAGAGTGAAAAATTCTCGAAGACCTCGACTAAGGTGAAACAGAAGAAGCGCTGGGAGAATATTAAGTACAAAGTGATAATAGCAGCAGTTGTAGCTGCAGTGCTGCTTGGCATTATTGTGGCTGTGGCTGTGAGCTTTAGCGGTGAGGACAGTAAAAACACAGCCAAAGACATGTCAGCAACAAAAGCCCCAGGAGATGGCTAGAAGATAAGCTGGCAGAGAAGATGAGTGAACATAAGTTGTGTTTGAAATTCCTCATAATATCCCCTTGAAAGTCTTGCTTCTAGTACTTTTGTAAAAGTAAAGAAGAGGAAAGATTCATAGATCGGTGAATGTACAAGCTAAATCTATGATGCTACTTTCTATCAAGATGATGCTAAAAAATAATGTGGTGGGCGATATAAATGGTACCATGGTGTCACTATAATTTCTGCTTTCATCTTTCAATGGTAACACACATAGTATGTGGCATTAATGGTAACAGTTTACATGCATTCTTGTTGGACTAAACATATTTTAGCCATATATTAGATAAATCTGTGCCAAATGCGGGTTAAAGTGTAGCAGGGAAAATATGTTAGACTGTGTAGACTTTGTCAGGGAGTAGAGCATTGTTTATCAATCTCGTTCTTCAACGAAAACACTTTCTTGATTCTGTTTTTCATCAGTGAAAGGTGTATGTAATGATCTCAAATTTCTTCTGTGTGTTTGGCTTTTCTCATATTAGTTACAATATAATTATTACAAAATAATGTAATATAATTATTACAGCCTTGGTACCCACAGCAATACACCTTTTGGATGTCTCCCTTATATGACAGACCCATTTCGTCTCTACTAATGAGCTGATGAGTTTAATCAGATATGTTTGATTGTGGAAACATACAAAATGTGCATTATTGGGAGTAATTCAGGACCTGATTTGGGGCACACATTCTGTGAATATGGCACATTTTTGCTAAAACTTATCTAAAGGTTTTGAAATTTATAATTATTAGTACTACTGTAACAACCATAGAAATTGAGGAGGGCATATTCCCTCAGAATTCACATTTGTCATGGGGATTATTTCTGTGATTTTTTTTCAATATCCACTTCATCTTGAACAATTCATCCTTAGCCATTACAATGTAAAAGCAGATTAATACTGTAAAAATAGTCATGCCTTGAGATAGTTAAATTTGCTGCTAAAACAGCTCTCTGTGTATGCGTGTATATACAAATGTATAATTAAATGTTCCTTATGTAAATATACCGTATCTGGCATTTTTCATTCTTCAGTGTGTCATATATTTATTTCCTAATGCTTGTTCAGTTTTTATAATGACTTAGTGAGTTCGCAGTGATGTGTCATGTAAGATGTTATGCAAGAGTCAAAATAGGAAGCAAGTTATGAGTACAATTTAATGAAATTAAGCTGATTATGATTTTAACGATCATAATAAAGTATCGATTGAACCATTTATATAACTGGTTTTGGGGGAAAAATCACACTGTGAAGCTCGAGTTAAAAGCACTGAGATCAGTGTTTAGAAGGCAAAACGCCACCTGGTGGAATTTTATTGAAGAGACCTGTTGTAAAAAGAGGTGGATGGAGAGTAGAGAACGTATCAAGGAAGTAAATACACATGTAAAAAATTGAATAAGTAAAAGTAAATAAAGACATTACATGACCACGGTTTAGAACACAATTACAGGTCTACTTTTAGCAGCGTGACTTAAATGTTAATTATGCAGAACATCAAAAGAAATGTATAATAGATTTTGTATAATACGTTTTCTTCTTATTTCTGTTTCTAATAACGTGATTCAGAATAAAATGAATAACAATCTGGAAACAACACCGTCAAAAGTGCGCGCGTGACGCGCATTGTTACTGTTGTTATAGCAACGTCAACTAAACCAGAGCGCGTTTTCGGTTGCTACAATGAACGTCTAAATAGTTTTCCATACAAATTACAAACTTGTATTATGTAGTAATTCCCATCCAAAGAAGAACAAAAATGCCTCACGATGACCCCCGGGTGGAGTGGATTAAAAACGCAGTATGTGTGATGTTTGACTTGCCTGATTCAAGCTGCTTTGAGGAGTTACTCAGTCGCGGTGATGGAGAGGAAGAGCAGAAAATTATACACTTTTTAAACCTAGTCACAGGGGAAGAGGCGCCCTCAGCGCTTTTTTTCTTCAAGAATATACGAGAAGAAGAGGTTGAAGTGGAAATTCCTGTTGGTACGTTTTCATGTCAACGCATATGTAACTGTTATCTGTTGCCATTCACAATGTACAGTTTGTAACGACTTTCGCGTGCCTGAGATCTAAAGTTCAAAAGTCAAATATATCACTTTGCTCACTTATTAATAAGAAGTCTTAAGGAAGGTCTAATATGTTAAATAACAAATGGTACCAAGTCTTTTACGTTTTTGAAAATAAAATGATTTCCCTGTCTAGAAAATGACACGGAGAGAACCCCATCTGTTTTGTCTGAAGGTTCCCTCATCTCAAACAGAGAGATAACCCCTGCTGACAGTGAGTGTGCTTCCTAAATGGTTAATATTATCAATATGATAAATGCAAATTGCTCAAAGTTACAAATTGTTCTTTTTCTATTTTTCTTTGCCATTGTCCACACATGACTGAAGAGAACAGAAATGGTCAAAACAGACAAAACCAGGACTCCTCAAACCCAGAAGACGCTCAGAGTCAGGATCCTGTAGTTGAGGGCCTGTCAGATTCAACAAAAGGGAATAAACCACCTCCCAATGTAATTCTCAGTTTATTATCTAATATTTATTTTACAAATTTATTAAACAGAATGGTAGGAGATCTGGGAGCTGTTTGAACAAGTTTACCAAACAAGCCAGGCTTATTTCAGTTAGTTTGGCTTATTTTGAACCAAATCAACTGACATTAAGTCAGACTAACTGAAATAAACCTAGCTTATTTTGCAAACGTGTTTTATGAAACAGGCCCCTGATCATCTGTGTATTTTTAACAATGCTTTGACAAATTTTATTTTTATTGTTTCTTGTTATCACAAGATTGAGGTTCAGGTTGTGTATCACGTAGAGCTTCATGTGGACGTGAACAATATCCCACAGAGGTTTGAAAAATACAATGTCCTCTACTTCCTGAGAAACACCAATGGTAGGAGGAGTGCTCTCAAAATGTGTGTGTTTTTAACATTTCTTATTTAACTGATGTGTCCGGTGTTTTACTCTATCCAGAAACTATCACTGAACCTGCAGATATAAACGAGGCTAATAATTTGATGCCCAAACTTATTGAGTTTGGCATGATGAATGACCATCTCTTGATGATGCTTGGAGGGCTTTTCAACCATGTGTGTGACTAAACATCTCATCCCCGTATAAATGGATTATCATTAAATATGCTATGGAAGTGTGTATCTTTATTTAATGCTTTCTTTGCAGGTGTACATCCCTCTTCTCTCAGTGAACCAGTTGAGGCTCACTGATGGTGGCTATCATGGTGTTGCTGGCTCTCAAGAGAGGGACACGGTGTGTGAGACAACAGGAGATGAGAAACAGCAGCCTGCAGAATCCCGTGGGGCTTTTGAGGTCCGAGATGATCTGCTCCACAGCGCACATAAATTCTTGCAGGTCATAGACCAAACCCTACAGCAGCTTGAAGGTATTATAGTTTCACTTTCAGAGTCAGAAAAATGTATACGGTATATACACATACACTTTACTATCAAACAGTTTTGGGTTGGTTTTTTTTAGTGTTTTTTGAGTTGTCCCTTATGTTCACCAAGATTGCATGTATTATTAAACATTTAAATAATAATGCTGTGAAATATTATTATGATTCAAAATAGCTGTTTTCTATTTTAACATATTTTAAAAAGTAGTTTATTCCTGTGATGGCAAACCAGAAATTTCAATAGCCATTACTCCAGTCTTCGGTGTCACATGATGCTCAAGAAACATTTCTGATTGTTATCACTGTTCAAAACAGTTGTGCTTCTTAATATTTTGATATTTATGTTATAGGTGAATTTAAACTGCACATTCCAGACATGGATTTGGAGGGTGGAGTGGAGGTGCTCTTGTCTAATCCAGGCATGGTGGAGAAACTAGAGCAGTGTGTGATGAATTGGCACACACAAATCACTATTGTCATTGAAGAGCAGAAAAGAAAGAAACCACAGGTTTGGGAAATTTAGATGAACTAATCATAATGAAATTCTTGTTGTTATGTTGTGATTTTCTACTCAGTAGATCAGTGATGGGCAACCTAAACAGAACATTTAAACAATTAACTGATTTATTGTTCTTTCGCTTTTAAAGGGACCCGGTCCTTTGGCAGAAATTGATTTCTGGCGTGAACGTGTTGCTGTCTTCAGTAGTTTGAGCGAGCAGCTGAACCTGCAAGTGGTGAAGAAGATTCTGGACGTGATGACCCGTGCCGACTCATTCATAATGCAGGAACTGGAAAAGACCACAGCTGAGCTTAACAAATACCATGAGGAGTCTGTCAATAATGTACAATTCCTCACCACAATGGAGAGACATTTCAGGGTGAGGAGTAACCATGGGTAGTCTTTAAAAGAAATATCAAGTTTATTTATAATACCAGTTGCTTCAAAGCAGCTTTACAGTAAGAAAAAAAAAAATCAATGTGAGAGTCTCAAAATTCAGTTTGAGAAATCGGTTTCAATTTTCTAGACACAACTTCAGGTACAAGTACAACAAAGCAGCCCAATATAAAAATTCATTATTTAGTCATCCTCATTTTGAATCTGTATGTTGTCATTTTTTTTCTTTTGGAAAAGATGAAAAACAAAATTTGCTGATGCCATCAGAACAACAAGGCTCAAAAATACAGTGTTTCTCATCAGTGTTTTGTTATTTACAGAACCTTGTCACAGGACTGGATTTTAAAGTGGTCTTGGACACTATTCCTGAACTGATGAACGGGCTGCGTATGATCTGGATATTATCCAGGCATTACAACACAGATGAGCGTTTGGAATCTCTGATGGAACGCATTGCCTGGGAACTGTCTGAACGGGTTGCAAGAGTCGTGAATGTCCGTGTTCTGTTTAAGTGAGTAAGCAAAATCTGTAAAAGTAGCTCAAACCACAAGCCAGCAGTAACATGCACAGAAATATGAAAATGTTGCAGGTAGCATTTGAGTTTGAAATGAATTCTTTTGGGGTAAAAATAAAAAATAAGGATTATACTTTTTACTAAATGTTTAATCAAATTAGAAGTTTCACACACAAAAAATGTTAAATTACAATGATTGTAATCACCACAGTCATTAATATTCTGCAGAGACGAGAGGGTGGTGGCCAAAGCCAAGGCTCAGGATGGAAAGCAAGTCCTGGATCAGTGGAAGGCCAGTTATTTTGAGGTCCGTGCACGGATTGAGAAATCAGACCGAGATCCCCGCTGGGAATTTGATCGCAAAAAGCTGTTTGAAAAAACAGACTATATGGCTTCAATCTGTCAGGACTTGTATAACATCTTGCAGGTAAACCAAATCAGACCAAGCATATTTAATTTAATACGTGACGAAATTTGTCCAAGGAAATATTCCTCACAGACAGTAACCTTCTCCCAAATTAATAATCACTTATAGACTCTGGATGAGTTCTACATTATTTTTGGACCGGAGTTAAAAGCAGTGACGGGTGATCCAAAGCGAATTGATGAAGTTTTACACCGTGTAAACTGCCTCGTCGAACCCATTGAGGAAGTTTCCTTTGACCCTTTTGACATCCGCAAAATGAGCAGTTGGAAAATGGTCATGCAAGAATTTAGAACAGAAGTTCAGGTACAACTTTGTGACAATAACTACATTGTCAGTGTTCATTTTTTATTTATTTTTTGAGATTTATGCAGTATTAATTGGTATCTTTTGTTTAAGGCAATTGAAAGAGAAGCTATCAATTTCATCAATTACTCCTTCAAGACGCTGCGTTCCTCATCGGCAGCCTTTGACCTGCTGCTGAAATTTAAACACATCCGCTCCAGAGATGCCATCAACAATCAGTTGATGAAGAAGTTTAATGATATTCTTGCTCAGTACTGCAAAGAGGTGCCTCAAGACCTTAAAAACCTTTGAAGGACATGTTTGATTTAAATGTTGACATGGTGATATAGAGATTGCATTTCTTGCTATTCTCATGTGTCTTCTTTGGTATTGTTTTTGCCTAGATGGACCTTCTAAATGACCTATTCGTGAAGCTCAAAGATAATCCACCGCTCAATAAGAATAATCCTCCTGTGGCAGGAGCCATTATTTGGGAGCGTTTCCTGCTAGACCGCATGAGGTACCCCATTAGACGTTTCAAGGAGGCTCGTGAGATGATGGACAGTGAAGAGGGAAAAGCAGTAAGTCCTTGTTTTGCTTAAGTAAAGTTTTTGTTACTAGAATGACAAGGTGAGTGTAAAAAACACTTAAAAAAGTTAAATGTTAAAATCATATTGTAGTTTGCACTGTAAAAATCTTGGAAGAGGTGCATCTTTAAATTCATTCCCTTTAAAGCACCACTGCTACAGCCGTGGACATTCGGATGGACGTCTTTGACCATTGCATAGTATCATTTTTAAGTGTCCCACTAGTGTTGCATTTTCATACAAGATAGTTCAAGTTTTAAAACACGCCTTGAGGCCCCTGGATTCTGTTCCAAGAGTGTGACTACTTTAAGAACAGTGTAGTTTTTATGTACTATAAATGCCTACTAAAAAGCCTGTCCAATCAGGGGCAAGTGATCCCAAAACCATCATCATTATTCAGGACTTTGTATTCAGGGTTACAACAACCCACATTCAAGCAATCCATGATGGGTTAATTTTGAAAATGTGTAGTTTTGCTCTCTATGCAACCCCAACCTGTATGAATGAAAATGTTCTGACTGTTTTTTATTTTTCATTTTGCAGGTGGTATCCAAATTCTTAGAGGTGGCTATGCGTATGAGGGACTATGAAACGGAGTTGTTTAACCAATGGAAAACAGAGACTAATCAGACTCTGTCCCTCCTGATGAAGAGAAGTGTGCTGATCATGGTCAACAGTGCTGGGGCTGTCTGTGTAGACCCCACACAGCTCAATACCGTACGTTGCAGTGACAGGGAAAGCTATCTGTCAGCTGTGAGAAAAGATAGCAGTGAAAATTTATAATGGCATTACAATATTAAAATGCCTAGACAAGTACTCTCTGTGTCTACGTTCCCCTCTGCCTCGAAGCTAACGTGTACATAAAAATGTGCTTATATGTGAATATGGCTGTGATTGCAGGCTGCTCAGGGGTCAGAGAAGACTGTGGAAAAGGATGTGTGCTACTCTGTCAATTTTGCCCCTGAACTGCAGGAGATCATAGCTGAGACCAAGTATCTGGATCACTTGGGCATCTTAACACCAAGTGAGGCACAAAATGTTGCTCTGCAGGAAGACAAGTTTCTGAGGTAGTCTCCCTAACTTTTCCCTGAAAAAATGTGTTGTGACATTTGACCAAAATAAACATCCTTGAAATATTTCTTGAAGCGTTTTGACCTTTTTTTTTTGTTTGTTTTGCATGTAGGCACATAAAAGGACTGAAGAAGTTAGTAAACCGTTACCATTCTCTGATAGACAATCTAAATGATGCAGAGTTCTCACTAATGGCTGATCAGGTGCAAGAACTGAGGCGAGTGCTAAGCTTTGGGTGCAGAAGAGTCAACTGGAATTTTCTAGGTATGTTACACAGGGGAAACCAGTTATTTGCATACCCCATAATAATATTTGTAGTTGCTAGTTTTGTAGTTCTGAAAGTTCTAACTGATGTAGTTTCTTAAAAAGTGAACTTCATTTACACTTGTTTTACAGGTATACCACAATTCGTCCAACGTGGAAACCAGGCCACTTCAAAATTTGAATCCCTTGTGAACCAAATTCAGAAGAATGAACGAGACATTGATGAAAAACTTAAATCCATTGAATCGGCAAACCTTTTAAAATTTCCAGTGGCAGATAAAAACGGATACCTACCAGGTTAAGAGTGTTATATAGTCATTCGAAATACGGCCCATAAGCAGACACATCAGGTACATAGTGGCAATGTGTTATCTGTCTGTTGTTCCAGGAATTAAGGAGTTCTGTGACTTCATTGAGTGTGAGAGGGCAAAGGCAGTGAGCCTTCTTGTAAATAAGTATGCAGCTATCAGTCCACTCCTCACCAAGATAGAGAGTCTGATTATGGGGACCAGCACTGGCAAATCCAAACGCATGGCTCAATTCTATGCTTATTGGGAGCGCAAGATCTTTGATTCACTTAGCAAGATGGTGCTTCAGTAGGTTTACCTGACTGTTTCTCAGATGCATTTACAAAGATGGTCTTATGCTCTTTTATGCTTACCAGTACCATTGTCTTTCAGCAATATTCAAGCTTTTAACGCCGCACTGATGGGCACTACTCCACTCTTCCAAATCGACACCATCCTAGCTGCACCTGAGATTGCTTTGCTTCCCAAAAGCAGTGAGGTGTACAAGCTTATTAGACAGTGTGTCGGTGACTGTGTGGAGAGCACCAGGGTATGTTGACAATGAACTACATTTAGATAGAAAATGCAGCTCTGCAGTGATGATCAATTTTTGCAGGCCCTCCCAGAAGTTAGCAACACCGTGGTTCCCTCAATAAAAACACAACTGGATTTTTCCATTGGCTTTTGGACACTTGAAGAAAATAAGCTCTATGTTCAACAAAAGATCAGTATTCTTACATGTTTTGTTCATCATGATTATCTTCACAAATGAACTCAACATTTATGAATTTTAAAGCCTAAATAACATTCAACAGAAGTAAACAGCTAAACATAGGCTATATGTGAACTACACTGTGATTGCAACATCACCATCACAAAGTTTCCAACAACTCTTTCGGCCTTTATTTAAAAAAAAAACATTTTATCTTAAAAAGCTTGAATTAGAATAGTTTCTAAGAGTGCGATTATAAACACGGCAAGGCTGTGAAAGCAGACTAGTTAGTAGAAGAGTTTTCCTGTGATGATCTTTACTACCCCTGAAAACCTAGTAGTCTAGCAATATTTTTCAAGAAAAGTAAAGGCTGTAAAAAATCATGAGGGTGTATTACTGCTGTATTTTATGTCATGGAATAAAAGATGAAAATACATTGAGCTTGTGTTAACTACAGACTAAAAAATGACTTAACTAAAAAAATGACTTATTACAGACTTGTTAACTAAAAAAAAAACAGTGAATTTAGGATGATGGAATTGAAAGTACTTAACTCGTTTCTGGGTTTTGGCCTATAAAAATGCATCATCCCTGCAGCACTCCATACTCTGTTGTGCAATTAGAAAGCAAATATTTTCACATACTGTATGTAGTACAGATTTAGTGCAATGTAGATATTCGGTCACTCAGGTCACTTTTTTCCCTGTTTATCACTCTTTAGCTGTTTGTTCGCTGGATGCATGGCAGTTGCATCCAATGTCCTCCACAGCATGTGGATGGTGAGGACAAACCATTCATCTTCACTTTTTACAGTGAAGTATGCCAGCTTCCACAGATAAATGAGCAAGCCACAACCATCTCCCAGACAATGCAGCATCTCCTTAATGGAATCAGTGCCTACCTCAAAACCTGGATGAGCTATCGCTCTCTCTGGAAACTGGACAAGGCTATTGTCATGGAGAAGTTTGCAGCCAAGAAGCCCTCGTGTGTGATGTATGATGAGAAGTTTCAGTTCTATGTCAGGGTCAGCAATGAGGTGGCAAAGCAGCCCTTGGTGAAGCATGAACACATAATCAGACTGAACTTGGAGCCACTGGCCCGTGCCGTCCAGGAGAACGCTCAAGCATGGGTCACTTCTCTGGGCAGGCTGCTCAATGACTCGGCCCGAGAGGAGCTTTTCAACCTGCGCAATGAGCTGTTGGTGAGAACAATTGTTGCACTGTTTTAAATGTTATCTTTGCATCATCTAAGAAACGAGTAAGTGAAATGTTGAGATTGTGAGGCAGTCTGGTTTTAAAGAATGAATTTACTGTGAACAGAAATTGTCAGATAATTTGAAGAGGAGCCCCAATACCTTGGAGGACCTGAAATTTGTTCTGGGCACAATCACAGACATTAGAGATATGTCTCTCTCAGTGGAGATGAGAATCAACGATATTCAAGAGAGATACAGGACTCTGAGCATTTACAATGTGGAGGTGAGTAAACTTAAGCCTATCAGATGGTAGTGCAACAGTCCATTTTTCCTTAGGCCTACACCAATATGTTTTATGAAAGGTGATAAAATGTTTTGTGGTGCTTTTATTGATCCAATTTGTGCCAGTCAAGCACCTAAAATTAAAACTACCATTCAAAAAGAGTCACTACAACTTTATTTTGTTTTTAGAAGAAGTCTCTTATGTTCACCAAGGCAGCATTTATTTGATCAAAAATACAGAAAAACTACATTTTTATGAAATATTCTTACTTTTTTTAAAATAACTGCTTTCTATGTTAATATATTTTAAAATTCTACTTATTCTATGGCAAAGTCGAATTTTCAGCATCAATAGCTCCAGTCTTCAGTGTCACATTATCTTTCAGAAATTATTATAACATGCTGATTTGGTGCTCAAGTTACATTTCTTATTATTTTCGATGTTGAAAACAGTTGTGCTGCTTAATATTTTTGTGGAACCCCTGATAGCATTTTTTCTGGATTCTTTAACGAATAGACAGTTTAACAAAAAAAACAAAAACAAAAAAAAAAACATCATTTATTTGAAATAGAAAGATTTTGACATTATAAGTGTCGGTGCTCTCACTTTTGATCTATTTAATGCATCCTTGCCAAATAAAATTATAAATTTGATCTGCTTTACAATTCAAGACTACAGAGGAAGAGGTGCAGCTGTCTGCAAACATCTTCATTTTGTGGAGTGAACTTTTTAAAGAATCTAGACGGGTTGACCGCAGCCTGGCAAAAGTAAAAAAGACCTTTGCAGAGGTAGTACCGATCATTTACCAATTAAGTTAAATTACTGTAGAGAAGCAACATATTTGATCTTTGATTTCTAAATGTTCCCATTCCAATGTTCCAATCAGATCACTCTAAACCAGATTGAGGAGTATAAACAGGAGCTTTCCATATTTGCAGAGAGCTTCAACATGCATGGGCCTGGAGCTGTGGGAGATGATCTAGAGAAAGGCAAGAGTACTATCCTGATGGGTTTTGTTTTTCATATCTTACCAACCTAGTATTACATAACTTTAGTTTTTGTACTCTTTTAGGCTTGAAGATCATGGCTACGTATGAGACCGAGCTGGATAAGGTAGAGGCAAGCCGTCAGGATCTGGCTAAAGCTGAGAAACTGTTCAACCTGCCCATCACTATGTACCCAGAGCTTCTCAATGTACAAAAGGAGATGAAGGGCCTGAGACAGATCTATGAGATTTATAAAAGCCAGAAGGTTAGAATGACAATTCATTATATAAACTTTGACTTATGTTCTGAGCAGTTGTGACACCAGTGTGTGAATATTCATCAGGAGGCTAAGGCAGAGTGGTCACAGACCCTTTGGGTGAATCTGGACATAAAGCTCCTGCAGGAAGGTATAGAGGGACTTATCAAGAGCTTGCGGAAGCTGCCAAAGGATGTGAGAGCTCTTCCTGTATCTTTCTTCTTGGAGGGCCGCATGAAGGAATTTAAAGAGTCAATCCCTCTCCTCTTGGACCTAAAAAATGAGGCTCTCAGAGACAGGTAAATACTTGTTTTACGATTTTGTTTTACAGTGTTTTAACTTAAAGTAACATGGTTCTGCCTTAAGGGATCTTCAAAAAGTTAGCTTAATCTAAGATAAAGCACTAGCTATATGTATATGCATTATGAGACTTAAGTGCTCACTTGGTTTCTGCAGGCACTGGAAGGATCTAATGGAGAGGACAGGCACCAGCTTTGAGATGAACCCAAACACCTTCACTCTGGAGAACATGTTCTCCATGGAGCTGCACAAATATGGCAACGTCATCAGTGAAATCGTCACCTCAGCTGTGAAGGAGCTCGGCATTGAGAAGGTTAGAAATATTATTAATAATGAAATTCAACTGGACTTGTTATAGCAATGGTTTTAATTTGTTAAAGGGATATTCCACCTAAAAATGTTGTCATTGTTTACTTGCTCGCAGGTCATTCCAAACCTCTATGCATTCCTCTCTTCTTTAGAACATAAAAGAAGATAGTTGGTATAGAAAAACATAAGTTGATAACTGAAACTGTTTGCTTATCAACATTATTCTAAACATCCTCTTTTATGCTCCACAGATGAAAGAAATGCACATAGTTTTGGAACAACGTGAGGGTAAATAAATGTAAATGATGAGAGATTATAGAGTATGCTTGTGTGCATTTTTACAGGGAGTTAAAGAAGTGGAGGCAACTTGGGAAACTATGAAGTTTAGTGTGCAGCGGTTTTTAAAAGGCGCACAGGAGCATGGTTTCATTCTTGGTGCTGTGGATGACATCCTTCAGCGCCTGGATGATGATGCCATGAACCTGCAGAGTATGGCAGGCAGCCACTATGTTGGTCCCTTCCTGGCCACTGTACAGCAGTGGGAGAAGAATCTATCACTCATCAGTGAGATTATTGAGGTCAGCGGAAACGATCACTGCCAACAACAACTTGACTTTAAAACTGCACTGGCTCACGTTCTTATTTCTTTACTTTTATTCTGAAATGTGTAGGTATGGATGTTAGTACAGCAAAAATGGATGTACCTGGAAAGCATCTTCATTGGAGGTGACATTCGCTCTCAGCTACCTGAGGAAGCCAAAAAATTTGACAATATTGACAAAATGTTCAAAAAGGTAAGGTTCTGCGCCAACAACAAATACGTAACCCTGTTTTTGAAAAGAATGTAAATCCCTTGTCTTTTGAATACCACTAGATAATGACTGACACAGTGAAGGACCCTGGCATAAAGAGATGCTGTCTGGTTCCAAATCGTCTGGCCGATCTGCAGAACCTAAGCGATGGTTTGGAGAGGTGTCAAAAGAGTCTTAATGATTATCTTGATTCCAAGCGGAACGCTTTCCCACGGTTTTTCTTCATTTCTGACGATGAGCTGCTCAGTATTCTGGGCAGCAGTGAGCCTACTTGTGTGCAGGAGCACATGATCAAGGTACTTTTGTGTACTAAAGAAAAGCATCACTTTGAAGTCAGCATGAAATAAATATTCACCCTAACTGTTTTGTAAATGCAGCTTGTTGATTTTATTGGGAATGATTCCTATGCATTTCATTTTTAAAATTCTTTCGATCAAATAATTTTTAACAAAAATAACTCAATCTTCCAGTAAAATGACAGACTTCCTAGTGGCATCAGTGCTGCATTACGCAAAAGCAATCAAGTTACCCCTGCCATTACATTACCATTGTACTATTCACAGTCAACCTTGATTAGTTTCCATGAGCTAAAGTTTCCAATAACGTGAACTACAGAATTTGTCCAGTCATATGAGCTCAAAAAGTTGACCCATTCCATGCACAATAAAATAAAAAAAATAAAAAATTATTAGACAACATTCTGTTATTTAAGCTATCCTCACCCTTATATTAAAATCATTCAAATGAACTGAATTCTGGTCTAAAATTAACAGCTGCACAACAGACCATAAATGAAACAATCGTCCTGTTTTTCCTCATCTACAGATGTATGACAACATAGCAGCTTTGCGTTTTGATACGGGAATTAATGGAGAAATGGTAGCAAGTGCAATGGTTTCTGCTGAGGGGGAGGTGATGGAGCTCAAACAGCCTGTACCTGCAGAGGGCCGTGTGGAGGACTGGATGACTGGAGTGCTGCTGGAGATGAGAAGAACCAACAGACTCATCACCAAAGAAGCTATTTACTTCTACAGCCACCGAAAGACTAGGTGAGGACATGCACTAGACCATCATGAGTCAGTGCTATCAATCAAAATTTCTTATTGAACTTGCTTGTCTGTCTGATTAAAAGAATTTGTGGAAATTTTATAATGCCCGTCAGGGTGGACTGGATGCTTGACTACCAGGGAATGGTGGTGCTGGCAGCAAACCAGGTGTGGTGGACCTGGGAGGTGGAAGACGTCTTCAAAAGGATGAGTCAAGGAGAAAAGCAGGCACTGAAACAGTATGCAAAGAAAATGCACAAGCAGATTGATGACCTGGTGAGGCGCATCACACAACCCTTAAAGAAGAACGACAGACGGAAAATCAACACTGTGCTCATTATTGATGTCCATGCTAGGGACATTGTGGACACTTTTGTCAGAGATAGGTAATATACAAAGAATTTACAGTCATGTATAAGTCACTTAAAACTTCCAGTTGGTTGCAGTTTTCTTCCTAACACACACTTTTTCTATGGGCAGTATCACAGATGCCCGTGAGTTTGAATGGGAGAGTCAGTTGAGATTCTACTGGGTTAAAGAGCCCGATGAGCTGTTTGTGCGGCAGTGCAGTGCTCAGTTCTCCTACGGCTATGAGTACATGGGGCTGAACGGCCGGTTGGTCATTACTCCCCTAACTGACCGTATCTATCTCACACTTACTCAGGTACTCTGACAGCACAGTTGTTTGGCTCTAAATGGCCTGTTTTGTATGTACATGTCTTATTAATACCTGGTATCATGTATTGTCAGGCTTTGTCTATGTTCCTGGGTGGAGCACCAGCCGGTCCTGCAGGTACGGGGAAAACTGAATCCACTAAAGATCTGGCTAAAGCTTTGGGGCTTTTGTGTGTGGTCACCAACTGTGGAGAGGGCATGGACTACATGGTAAGAGATGTGCTGCTTTATATTCTTGTGGAAGCAGTGACAAATTTTTGTTTTCCAGAATTCTTTGATGAATAGAAGGTTCAAAAGAACAGCATTTATTTGAAATAGAAATCTTTTGTTAAAGTTTAGATGTCTTTAATGTCACTTCCCTGTCATTTAAATGTCTGTTATTAAATTAGATTTTGATTTCTTATCCTCTAGGCTGTTGGGAAAATCCTCTCTGGTTTAGCTCAGTGTGGAGCCTGGGGCTGTTTTGATGAGTTCAACCGCATTGACGCCTCAGTGCTGTCAGTCATCTCCTCCCAGATCCAAACCATCCGAAACGCTCTAATGCTGCACCTCAAGAGGTTTCATGTGAGTTTGTTAATGGAATATTTTTCCTGAGCCACTAGTCAATACTGAAAGATAATTGTTGTAATTATTTCAGGCTCTGAGTGTCTTGTGTTTTTGTGTTGTTAGTTTGAAGGTCAAGAAATCAGTCTGGATAGCCGTATTGGGATCTTCATCACGATGAACCCTGGTTATGCTGGCCGCACAGAACTTCCCGAGTCTGTGAAAGCTTTATTCAGACCAGTGGTAGTCATTGTACCGGACCTGCAGCAGATCTGTGAAATCATGCTCTTCTCTGAAGGCTTCCTCATGGCTAAGGTGGGGACTCCTTCTTTGTGAAAATGAGGGCTGGGCTTTTAGTAGATTAAATGAAGTAGAAAATTCAGTCATCATTTACTCACCCCACAAGTCCAAACCATAAGTCTTTTGTTCATCATCACAACATAAATGAAGTTATATCATGACAGAATCACATAATGCTGCTACACAAATAGCATATAAAATAACCCGAAGCAGATCTATACAGGTGGAGCTGGGGAAGGTGAAGGGTTTCAGAGGACCTCTAAAATCACGCTGCAAAATGCTCAAACGAATGCTTTAAATGTAGAACAGCAAGCTCATTGGCTGCATATGCAACATAAACCAATCAGCTTGTGCCAAGTCTTTAATGCTTAGAATATCATCACTTTACGTTAAGGACCAATCAGCCTGTGCCATCTAGAGTTTCATGACAGAACTTTGCATATATTTTTAATGAAACCTTAGAGATTTCAGTGAGTCCATTAAAAGTACATGCAACCAACACCTATTTTGTGTGGAAATACAGCAATACAAAACTGTTAGACATTTATACTGGTCAGTCACAAAAATTCTTAGATTAGTTTACTAAGATGGTATCAATAGAATCTCACAAAAGCATTACTAATCAGAATAAATATAATCAAAAACATGCACATGAACATTGAACAGCGGTTTACCTCAGCGGTTTAATTGTGTGTAAACAGGCAAACAGAAAACTAATTTCATAAATGATTTACTTGCAGGTTTTGGCGAAGAAGATGACAGTGCTGTACAAACTAGCACGGGAGCAGCTGTCTAAACAGTCACACTATGACTTTGGGCTTAGAGCACTGAAGTCAGTGTTAGTAATGGCAGGGGAGCTGAAGAGAGGTTCACCCGATCTCAGTGAGGTACTGATCTCTCTGCATCATCCACTCCTCCTTCAACCCACCTCAGTGAACTGCATTCACAAATTTACTCCTGTTTTCTTTCTCTCCCTTTCTTCTTTCTTTACTCCCACTAGGATGTCGTTTTAATGAGGGCTCTTCGAGATATGAACCTGCCCAAGTTTGTATTTGAGGATGTACCTCTGTTTTTGGGCCTTATCTCAGATCTGTTCCCCGGGCTTGACTGCCCACGTGTGCGTTACCCCAGCTTTAATGACGCTGTAGAGGCCAACTTGCAGGAGAATAAATATATTGTGTTGCCCGACCAGGTGATTCTTCCCTTCAAAACTCATTCTCAGTGGATTGTAATGATTGAGTGTACTGATTCATGACTACTTTGTGAATGTAGGTGGACAAAGTGGTGCAAATGTATGAGACCATGATGACCAGACACACAACTATGGTGGTTGGACCGACAGGAGGAGGGAAATCTGTGGTGATCAACACACTCTGCCAATCACAGACCAGGTCTTTGTCTACTCCTAAACAATATATATATATTTAGTATATACACAGAATGTCTAGAAATTCTGCTACATATACACAAACAAGTTGTTCTCCCAGGCAAGCACACAGAACTATTAAATTTTATCTGTAGGTTGGGCCTACTGACCAAAATGTACAGCCTGAACCCTAAAGCGATGAGTGTGATTGAGCTGTATGGAATCCTGGATCCGGTCACCCGAGATTGGACTGATGGGATACTATCTAACATATTCCGTGACATCAATAAACCCACAGACAAAAAAGAAAGGAGGTGAAAGTCAAAGCTTATAATGAATAATTCATCTACAGTACATCTATTTTAAATCAAAGGCATGTAACTGAACAGAATTCTACCATAACCCTGGCTTGGCTTCACAGGTATATCCTGTTTGATGGAGATGTGGATGCTCTGTGGGTGGAGAACATGAATTCAGTTATGGATGATAACAAGCTTCTCACACTGGCTAATGGAGAGCGAATTCGCCTACAGAGCCACTGTGCTCTGCTCTTTGAGGTATCATGTAAACCCTTCATTTTGTCAAAGTACAAGAACTCAGTGTAACTGTTGTAGGCTTGCAAACATATGTGACGTGTTTTAGGTTGGAGATCTGCAGTATGCCTCCCCTGCTACTGTTTCTCGTTGTGGAATGGTGTTTGTAGACCCCAAAAACCTTCGCTATGCTCCCTACTGGGAAAAATGGGTCAACAGCCGAGCCCTCAAAGTAAGACTATTTCTATGCTGCCCTTAACTTAGCCTCAAAATTTCAACTGGCGGTTCTTCAAGCAAGGAGGCTGAGAGCTGTATTTTTTATATATTAGTGATATTCACGATTATATTTTCAACGTGCCTTTGCTGTGTCAACAGGAACAGACAGATCTCCACAGACTGTTTGAAAAGTATGTACCAAGTGCCATTGATATGATAGTGGATGGTATAGTTGATGGTAAACAGACAGAGAAACTGAAGACTGTGATCCCACAGACGGATTTAAACATGGTGAGCGAGTCAGTAGAGACCTGGACAGCGCTACAATGTAAGTGATCTTTATAGCATGTAACACAATCCTCTTTTTTCCTTTAGGTGATGCAGTTGACTGTGATGCTGGAGTCTCTACTGGAGAATGAGGACTTCATTTCTGAGGAGCTGGAGTGTTATTTTCTAGAGGCACTCTACTGTTCACTTGGGGCTACTCTTCTGGACAAAGGCCGACAGAAGTTTGATGAGTTCATAAAAAAGTTGTCCTCTCTGAACAGTGTTCATGATGAGAAGGTGCTTGCTGGCCCTGGACAGATTCCAGGTGAGGTGGCAGCCGGGTCCAAAATGATATTTTTTGCCATGCTTGGTAATAGTGGTGAATTAAGGAAATATAAGTGTTTCTTACCACACCTGAAACTGTATGCATAATTTGATAACATGTTTTAATAATGTATTCTTATTGTGTAAATCATTTATTTTTAATCTTTCATTTAATTTTGCAGTTTACTTGCCAACTCTCTATGATTTTCATTTTGATGGAACCCAAAAGAAGTGGGTTCCCTGGAGCTCCATGGTCTCAAAATACATTCATAACCCTGATTTGAAATTCATTGACATCCTTGGTAAAGCAGTTTACTTCTCTTCGCTTCTTCTTTGCGTTTCTCTAAACTTTTTTCCTTCTCTCTACTAATCTACTCTACTGGTAGAAAGATTGGAAATACTGAGATTAAAATATGTTTTTTTTTATGCTCACCACCAAAATACAGTAAATATGATTGCAACTTAAAATAACTGTTCTCTACTTTAATGTATTTTAAAATGTAATTCATTTCTGTGATGGCAAAGTATAATTTTCAGCGGCCATTACTCCAGTTCTCAGAGTCATGTGATCCTTCAGAAATCATTCTAATATGCTGATTTGTTGCTTAAGAAACATTTCTTATTATGATAAACATTGAACAGTTTTTCTTAATGTTTTTTTTTTTAATTTGAATACATTGACAATAAAGACATTTATGATGTTACCAAAAACTTTTGTTTCAAAAAATAGACTAACTAGAACTTTCTCTTTATCAAAGAATCTTAAAAAATAAATCACGGTTTCTATAAAATTTTAAGCAGCAAAACTTTTCAACATATGCATTAGAGACTTCTTTTAAAATCATTAAAAACAATCTTAACGATTCCAAACTTTTGACCGGTGTAGTGTATTTCTTTTTATTCAGTATGCTTCACTGAAGTCTTACTTCATCCATTACTCTCTATCAGTCCCGACAGTGGACACCACTCGTGCTAATTGGCTGTTGGAACAGATGGTGAAGGTGAAAAGGCCAGTGGTGCTGGTTGGAGAGTCTGGCACCTCTAAAACAGCCACCATCCAGAACTTCCTGAGTAATCTTAATACAGATACAACTGTAAGTCCATTGCCGTGACTATCACACAAGCTGTTTAAAACCAAAAATAATGCACTCCAGTTGACCTTAACACACAGGATAACAAGATGCACCTTTTCCCAGATAATGATGATCATCAATTTCTCGTCGAGAACAACATCTATGGACCTGCAGAGGACTCTGGAGGCAAGTGTTGAAAAGAGAACCAAGGACACATATGGTCCTCCAATGGGCAAAAGGCTCCTTGTGTTTATGGATGACCTCAACATGCCAAGGGTAAGAATGGATTTATACCATAGGTCATATCTGACCCTGAACTTTCACCTCACTGCTCATCGTGGATTCACATTTGTTTGATCTCAGGTGGATGAATATGGCACTCAGCAGCCTATAGCTCTCCTAAAGCTGCTGTTGGACAGGGGAGGCATGTATGACAGAGGAAAGGAACTTAACTATAAACTCATAAAGGACTTGGGGTTCATTGCAGCCATGGGAAAGGCTGGGGGCGGTAGGAATGAAGTGGACCCTCGATTCATCTCTCTTTTTAGTGTTTTCAACATCCCCTTCCCTCAGGAGGAGTCCCTGCATCTCATCTACTCTTCTATTCTTAAAGGACACGCCAAGGTGTGAGAAATAATTCAGCTCCCAATATCAGAACAGATGGCAATTGCTGTCATAAAGTCATACAAAAGTCTCTATCTGTCTATTTTATGCCTGTGCCAGCACAATCATATCCTGTCGATATATTGCAATTCTTTTTCACTCATATTGTATTGATGATTTGGATCCTTGTTTTAGTAATGAAATGAAAGATTTTAATCAAAATTTTTACTATTGTATTTTTAGCCCTTTGAGGAATGCATTCAAAACATCTGTGACAAGTTAACCTTCTGTACTCTGGAGTTGTACAAAACCATAATTAAGGACCTACCGCCAACACCTTCCAAGTTCCACTATATCTTTAACCTGCGAGATCTCTCCAGAGTCTACCATGGCTTGACGTTGACCAATCCTGAAAGGTAAAGAGTTTCATAATTCAAATGAATTAGAAAGAACTTCTAATTCTAATAAGAAATTCTTTTTAATTCGATGTTTCCACTACTCAAATAAAATAATAATAATAATTATAATAATTGTTGTTGTTGTTATTAATCTAATTTAATGAATTTTAATATTATTATTAATATATTGAAAAAAATCTAATATGCATAAAATGATAATAAAAACACAATCAAGATGTAAACTGAAATCATTTAATTTTTACTCTCAGTAACAATTTTTTTAAGTATTGTTTAGTTTCTGTTAATAATATATTATAGTTAATAGATTTATTATAGTTAAAGTTCTGTTAATATTTTATTATATTGGGGGCCTTTGAATGTTATACTCAAATAGGTTGAGAAACACTGCTCTATACCACTCTATACCATTTAATACTCTATACCACTATGGTTCACTATTCAACACTATGCAGTGTCTTTTATGACAAGTTTGTGACATTTATTTTAATTATAAGTGTGTGTTAACTCCCGCACCAGGTTCAGTACGGTCACCCAGTTTGTCCGTGTATGGAGAAATGAATGCTTAAGAGTCTTCCACGACAGACTTATCAATGAAACTGACAAAATTACGGTATGCTTGCTTCCTGTAGTAATAACGTAATAACTTCTATAAATACTATATATTAATGTATCTGTAATATTTATAGAAAGTATTTTTAAATAATTATTTTAAAAAGTAGCATGTTACAAAAACATGTAATTGTCTCCATCTTAAACTACACACTTATTGTAACATGCCACAACTTTGCTCTCTACAGGTCCAGGGGCATATAAAGAATCTGATTGAAGAACACTTCAGATCAGACCTCGATTCAGCCATGAGAGACCCCATTCTGTTTGGAGATTACAGAACAGCTCTCAAGTCTGAGCCAAGAGTTTATGAGGATATACTGGACTATGATGCATCAAAAGCTCTGTTCCAGGTGCATAGATGTCTTTATATTTTATTTACATTTACATTCATGCACTTGGTAGATGATTTTATGCATTTATACATTTCATTCAAGCTATAATTTTTTTTTTCAATTCATGCATTACTTGTACACACCCTTTCCAAAGCAGAAAGCCATTAATATATCTGCAAATGAGCAGGCTTGGCAATCCGAAGCTTTTATTATTGGTCATATAACACTTTTTTTTCTCTGACCCCTGTAGGAGATCCTGGAGGAGTTTAATGAAAATAAGACCAGAATGAACTTGGTGCTTTTTGATGATGCTTTGGAGCACCTGACCATCATTCACCGCATCATCAGAATGGACCGTAGTCATGCGTTGTTGGTTGGCGTAGGTGGTTCAGGGAAACAGTCTCTTACAAAGCTTGCTGCCTTCACCGCAGGTTATGAGGTAATTCATCGGCTCAAACTGTTTCCGCCGTTTTTCATATATTTTTTTAATGCAAATTTATATGTAATTTTTCCTGTATTTTTTTTCACTTTACCTATTTTGTTCCCTTTATTCTTTCCAATTTGGTAATTTAGGAATGCTGTGAATCTTTTTATGCTCTTTGTTTATAGGTGTTTGAAATTGCGCTTAGTAGAGGATACTCAGAGATTAACTTCCGTGAGGATCTAAAAACTCTGTACCTTAAATTGGGTATAGAGAATAAGAAAATGGTCTTCCTGTTTACTGATGCCCATGTGGCTGAGGAAGGTTTTCTGGAGCTCATTAACAACATGCTTACATCAGGTATTTAAAACAACTGACTTAATGAAGTTTAATGAGGTAAGATACACATTTGTTAATGAATCTGATTACTTTGAATCCCTTTGGATGTAAACATGAACAATTGTCATAGTTTTATGGATTATATTAAAATGAAATGCTAACAGCAGTTACTGTGTGTTGTCAGGGATGGTTCCAGCACTGTTCCCTGATGACGAGAAGGAATCAGTCCTGAACCAGCTGCGAGATGAGGCTATGAAAAATGGCTCTGGTCCTTCGAAAGAGAGTGTATGGCAATACTTTGTGAATAAGAGTGCCAACAACTTGCACATAGTGCTGGCCATGTCACCTGTTGGAGACACTCTCAGAACACGTTGTAGGAATTTCCCAGGTGTGTGAACAATGTACCAAAAATTAGGTGGTACTGTTACTTTCAGAGTTTCATATGTTCTTTGTTTTTTCACTTGTGTGTGTTTTTGTGCATCAGGGTTGGTTAATAATACAAGCATTGACTGGTTCTCCCCATGGCCCCCTCAGGCCCTACACGCAGTGGCCAAGTCCTTCTTAGGTTTGTCTTGACTGGAGAATTTAATGCAGTTTATAGATATGATCATTATTTTTCACCAGCCAACAACAATGCAGCTCATTCATGCTAATTTAAGTATCGTGTCTCATTCCAGGTGAGAATCCAATGATCCCAGAGTGTCATTCAGAGGCAGTGATTGCTCACGTGTGCATGGTGCACAGCTCTGTAGGCGAGTATAGTAAACTGTTCCAGCAGACACTCCGTCGCAGCAACTACGTCACCCCAAAAAACTACTTGGACTTCATTAGCACCTACTCCAACCTGCTGGAGGATAAAGATAAATACATACTGGGTAAGAGCAAATTTCTCTTTAGCTGTTTGGGAACATTTTTCTCTGATTTTGAAATATCATACTGCATCTGTATCAGAGTTGTAAAATAAAACATAAATATTAGAAATGTTGCTGTGGCAACTAAATGAAATAAGCTGAAACTAATAAAATAGACAAAATCTCAAAATTGCTGAAATTGAAACAAAAACAGAAAATATTAAAATAAAATATAATTTCAAATATTAATAAGGACTATAATATTATATAAATAATACTAAAATAACACTAATCTGTATGCACTATCCAGCACAATATAAACGTCTAGAAGGAGGTTTGGATAAGCTGAAGGAGGCAAGCGAGCAGCTAGCAGAGCTCAACACCAAGCTAGCTGAGCAGAAAGTGGTGCTGGCAGAGAAGACTTCAGCCTGTGAGATCCTTCTAGAAGAGATCTGCTCTAATACTGCTGTCGGTTAGTACAACATCACATACAAGCACTATGGGTAATTTATATCAAGTCAAAAATAAATTGTAAACTCTGTCTCTTTCAGCGGAGGAGAAGAAAGCCCTGGCAGAGGAGAAGGCTAAAGAGATAGAGGAACAGAATAAAGTGATAGTGGTGGAGAAGAAAGATGCTGAGAGCTCTCTAGCTGAGGCTCTTCCTGCTTTAGAGGCTGCTCGCCTCGCCCTGCAAGACCTGGACAAATCTGATGTCACAGAAATCAGGTGGCCACTGTGCTTCTGGACTATATATATATAACAGGACTAGAGTAGGCAAAGTGTTAGTGGTCTTAGTGTTAATGGTTAAAATAGGCAAAGTGTTTTTCTGGTCTACATGATTTATATGTATGGTTCTGTGCTCATCCTCTCCTCCACCCTCTTGTTTGTGGTATTGTAGATCATTTGCCAAGCCACCCAAACAGGTGCAGGTTGTGTGCGAGTGCATCCTGGTGATACGTGGCTATAAAGAGATCAGCTGGAAGACAGCCAAGGGCATGATTTCAGAGGCCAACTTCCTGCGTTCGCTTATGGAAATGGACTGTGACTCAATCACTGCCAGTCAAGTCAAGACTGTCAAAGGTAAACCACCCAATGTATTCAACGTCTTGATGCTACTCTGTGATCCCAAAGCCTCGAGGAGGTTTATTAGTCTTCAACGTAAACTCACCCACGAAAATTGTGATGATCTATTGTATTACCTTCTCCTTGCCATATAACCAGTCTACCTAAAGAACCTTAACACCAGTTTGGAGGAGATGCAAGCCATCAGTAAAGCCGGTTCTGGCATGCTAAGGTTCGTGGAGGCAGTCATGGGTTACTGTGATGTGGCCAGAGACATCAAACCTAAGAGAGAGAAGGTCTGATATGCTTATATAACTGAGACTATAAATGCATGAATTCAGTTGCGTAAAGTTTATTACATCTCATTTAGCTGAAATTAAATCACAAAATTACATTTAAAGGTAGCTCGTCTGGAGAGGAATTTCTTCCAGAGCAAACGTGAACTGGAGCGAATCCAGAATGAGCTCAGTGCCATCCAGAAAGAGCTTGGAACTCTTGGTGAAAAATATGAGGCTGCCATGACAGAAAAGCAACTTCTTCAGGAGGAGGCCGAGGTCATGGAGAGAAGACTCATTGCTGCTGACAAACTCATCTCAGGCCTAGGATCAGAGAATAAGCGGTCAGCCTACTCATTAAAATCCTAAAAACCTGAATGCAAATGACTCATAGAACAACAGATTCTTGACATCAAGGCTTAAATTATTCTCTCCGAGCTAAATGAGATTTTAGTCATTAGTCATGTGCTGTATGTCTATCTGCATGTAGCTGGACAGAGGACCTGGAGGAGCTGCAACAGCGGCGAGTGCGTCTTCTAGGAGACTGTCTGGTCTGCGCTGCCTTCCTCAGCTACGAGGGAGCATTCAGCTGGGACTTTCGCAATGAAATGGTGTATGAGGTGTGGCAGGCAGACGTCTTGGAGAGAGGCATTCCTCTGAGCCAGCCTTTCCGAATAGAAAACCTGCTCACTGATGAGGTGGAGATCAGCAGGTGAGTCACCAAGTGATGTGTAGAAGAATGGATATCAATTGTGTATTTATTGGTGATGACGGAAAAACTGTGTGCATTCTCTTAGATGGGGATCTGAAGGTCTTCCTCCAGATGAACTTTCAGTGCAGAATGGCATCCTGACCACCAGATCCAGCCGCTTCCCCTTGTGCATTGACCCCCAGCAGCAAGCTCTCAACTGGATCAAAAAGAAGGAAGAGAAGAACAATCTGAAGGTTTTACGTCACTATATCACTTAAGGCTGCTTTGTTTATCTGTAATCAATCTTGGTCTATTTTTAAAATCAATATTCTGATTTTCAGATCTCATCATTCAATGACCCAGACTTCTTGAAGGGGCTGGAGTTAGCCATTAAGTATGGTTTCCCCTTCCTTTTCCAAGATGTGGATGAATATATTGATCCAGTTATTGACAACGTCCTTGAGAAGAATGTAAAAGGGCCAGAGGGACGTCAGGTTGTCGTACTTGGTGATAAGGAAGTTGACTATGATCCCAACTTTAAACTTTACCTCAATACCAAACTTGCAAACCCCAAGTTCTCTCCTGCAGTATTTGGGAAGGCCATGGTTATCAATTACACAGGTGAGAAATTTTTTTTTTTGCAAACCAGTTGACACCAGGTCTCCATGCAAATGGAAGTATACAACACTCACAATTTATCACAAATGTATTCATACCAAGTCCAGTGCCCAATTTTGATCATTATTTTAATTACAGTTTAAAAAAATCACCTAGTTTTTAGGAGTAAAGATGCATTTTTTCTGACTTAGATGTGAATATGCACTTAGTCTGAGACTTTACAGCTTTTCATTTAATCTTTCTGTTAAAACTGTTTTTCAGTAACCCTAAAGGGCCTGGAAGACCAGCTGCTGAGTGTTATTGTGGGATTCGAGCAGAAGGACAAAGAAGAGCAGAGAGAACGGCTTATTCAAGAGACTAGTGAAAACAAACGTTTGCTGAAAGACCTTGAGGACTCGCTGTTGAGAGAGCTGGCCACCTCCACAGGAAACATGCTAGATAACGTAGAGCTCATACACACTCTGGAAGAAACCAAGACCAAAGCCAGTGAGGTTAGTTAATTGCACACAACACACGTGCATAATGGCCTATTAATTAATTCATAAATATTTATCACAGAAACTAGCACACTGCCGTTCAAAAATTTAGATTGGTAAGATTTTTTAATATTTTGAATGGTAGTGTACATGCTAGATTAATTAAACTAAACAGGATATGTGCAGTTTACAATTTAACAATCATTATTTTACTCCAAAAGGTGTTTGAAAAACTGAAGCTGGCGGAAAAGACAGCCAGTGATATTGAGACACTGAGAGACGGCTACCGTCCAGCTGCCAAGCGGGGAGCTGTCTTGTTCTTTGTGCTGGCTGAGATGGCTCTGGTCAACACCATGTACCAGTATTCACTTGCTTCCTTTTTAGAGGTGTTTGACCTCTCACTGTCCAAGTCTATGCCCAACGCAATCCTGCCCACTAGACTGAAGAACATCATGGATACACTTACACAGAATGTCTATAACTATGGCTGTACTGGTGAGCCTGTTAAACACTTAAAGCCTAATGGAATCTGATCACAAATTGAAATTTTAAATATACTGTATACAGTATATAATTTATATACTGTAATTAACTGCTAAATGCATACCATCTGATTAATTTAGACCAAACTTTTTTTTTGCACTGTTGTTTAGGTCTGTTTGAAAGACACAAACTTCTCTTCTCCTTCAACCTGACCATTAAGATTGAGCAGGGTGAGGGCCGAGCACCCCAGGATGAACTAGAGTTCTTCCTCAAAGGTAGAAGCTTCTGGATGACTTCTCTCCCTCTGTTACAATATAAAACCCAAAAAAACAAAAACAAAAAAAACAAACAAATCTGCCTTCTCTCTCCAGGTAACCTCTCTTTGGAAAAGAGCAAACGTAAGAAGCTGTGCGAATGGCTGCCTGATCAGGGCTGGGAGGATATAGTGCGCCTTATGGAACTCTTTCCTAATGAATTTGCTACTTTAGCAGATGATATAGAAAAGAATCCTGAGGAATGGAAGGAAGTGAGTGGTGGAAATCACTAAACAC
This sequence comes from Tor tambroides, assembly GCA_021397915.2. Classification (NCBI taxonomy): domain Eukaryota; kingdom Metazoa; phylum Chordata; class Actinopteri; order Cypriniformes; family Cyprinidae; genus Tor; species Tor tambroides. Next base: position 57,597 of record JAFVLL020028234.1, read on the forward strand.
ATGCCTGATGAACCCACGGTGAGATACTATCACTTATTGAGTCCGACCCATAATGTCTTTCTATTTCTGCTGCAGTGGTACGATTTGGATGCTCCAGAGCAGGCTTCTTTTCCCATGAAGTACAAGGACAACCTCACTCCCTTCCAGAAGCTTCTGCTGATGCGCTGCTTCAGGCTGGACCGAGTCTATCGTGCCGTCAGTGATTACGTCACGCTTACCATGGGAGAGAAGTAAGAGGAAATACAAATTCATTTATGCATAACATCAGCATATTAAAAAACCTCTTAAGACCTCTTAAGATTATATTTGTTATATTTAGAGATATTACTCTTCAGCTCTTGGTCTGTGAACTGTAGTTTGGTTATATTTGTTTGTTATTTGTCTATTTTTTAATCTATCTTTGTAAAGCAACCTTGGGTTTTTGGAGAGCACTTTGGAGAGAAAATGAAGACTAAAGGGTGGAATGCACTGCACAACTTTTAAAACTTTTTGCTGACTTGTAAAATTGTTATAGAGAAAAACTGGGCATCATACTAATTTCTGCAGAAACATGCACCTGGTTGCTAGTAAATGCATGACAAATGAAAACAGTGTGTTCTAAATAGTGTTCAAAATATCCAACTTTTTTTAAATCCTCCGACTGGTCTGAACTAAGCTAAAAAAAAAAATCTTAGTTTGTGCATCATACACTACACTATTTTCTCTACAATCTGTCAACTCCCACTTCCCAAAATCTGGAGACTGGCTCTGACCTACAGAGTGTAAACTGTAACAAAAAACTAGGGCGAAAGTCATGCAGTATATTCCGGCCTTAATGTTCATATTACAGACATCCAAGATTTTAATGAACGACAATCAGAAACAATAGCATTCTTGGGAGAATAAGTGGTAACATTCTCTTTCTCACTTCTTTACTGTGTCACTCAGATATGTGCAGCCCCCCGTGATCAGTTTTGAAGCCATCTTTGACCAGAGCTCCCCAAACTCTCCCATTGTGTTTATTCTGAGTCCAGGCTCAGAACCAGCCAGTGATCTGATGAAGTTAGCCAAACGCTCCGGTTTTGGGGCCAACAGACTCAAATTTCTTGCCATGGGGCAGGGACAGGAGAAGGTAAATGTGCACTCCCACAAATACAGATCTATATGCTACAGGTCTATATGTTTTAGTTATGATATCTGACACAGCACAGTACACTGCAGTGATGCATTGCACCACTAATATGACAACAGACATATTTGGGAAATCTACTCTTGAACTCTACAAGATAATTTATAAAAAGGTACAAACATGATATTTGTGTTTCAGGTTGCATTGCAACTGTTGGAAACCGCAGTGGCACGAGGCCAGTGGCTGATGCTGCAAAACTGTCACCTGTTAGTGAAATGGCTGAAGGATCTAGAGAAAGCACTGGAAAGAATCACTAAACCCCACCCAGACTTCCGCCTATGGCTCACAACAGAGCCCATTAAAGACTTTCCCATCGGTATCCTGCAGAAATCCCTCAAGGTCAGGACACATTTAATGTGTGAACATTTAATGTGTGAATATCATTTCCATGTTAACTCATTTCCCACCTTCAGGTTGTGACAGAACCTCCAAATGGACTGAAGCTGAACATGAGGGCGACGTATTTTAAGATTCCTAATGATAAGGTGATGAACTGTCCTCACCCAGCCTTTCGCAGTATGGTTTATGTGCTGGCCTTCTTCCATGCTGTGGTTCAGGAAAGACGCAAGTATGGCAAGATCGGCTGGAATGTGCCTTATGATTTCAACGAGTCTGACTTCCTGGTAAGTCTCCTCTAACCCAAAGGTCCTTGAAATGTTCAGGTAGTTTAAAGTTAGTTTAAGACACTTTTCATTGCTTTTCAATTATGTCGTTTCATTGTTTCTCAGGTGTGTATGGAAATTTTGGACACCTACCTAACCAAAGCTCACACTCAAGGAGATGCCATGATACCATGGGGAAGTCTCAAATACCTAATTGGCGAGGTAAAAAAAATGATTTAAGTTGTGTCACTTATAAGCAGAAAAAATGCTAATGATTACAAAAAAAAAAAACATTTATATTGCTACAAAAGATCTTATTCCAAATAAATGCTGTTCTTTTGAACTTTCTATTGATCAAAGAATCCTAAAAAATTGATCATGATTTCCACAAAAATAATGAAAAAATAAAATAAAAAAGGTTTCCAATTGAAATAAATATAATGGCTTCTACCATCACAGGAATAAATAACATTTTGAAATCTATTAAAATAGGAACATTCGTCAAATATACTAAAGTATTTTTTCTCGTTTGTCTCAGGTGATGTATGGTGGCAGGGCTATTGATAGCTTTGATCGTAGGATCCTCACAGTTTACATGGATGAGTATCTGGGCGACTTCATCTTTGACACCTTCCAGCCCTTCCACTTCTTTCACAATAAAGATGTGGACTACAAGATCCCTCCAGATGGACCCAAGCAGGTTTATGTTGGTATGTGGCTTCCTACAATCTAGCATCAGAAAGACTGGTTTGAATTTGACAGACACTCAAACTCTCCACGTTTTGCAGATGAGATAGAGTCGCTGCCTCTTGCTAACACAGCAGAGGTGTTTGGTTTGCACCCTAATGCTGAGATCGGATACTACACACAGGCTGCCCGAGACATATGGACTCATCTTATTGAGCTACAACCACAGACAGGTACCTGGTTTATACTGCTTTACAATACTGAAATATGATCACTATGATCATTGTGCATACATATTAACAATTTACAAATTTAAATATACATACAATTAATATATTTGACATATCAGTAAATAACAGTTGTTTTCAAAATGTTATAAATATATTGTACATGTAAAATCTTTAGGTGACTCTGGCGGTGGCATTAGCAGAGATGAGTACATCAGTCAGGTGGCACGGGACATTCAGAGCAAACTACCTGAAGTGTTTGACCTGGACGTAATTCGCAAGACGTTGGGGCTGGAGGTCTCTCCAACATCTGTAGTGCTGCTACAAGAGCTGGAACGCTTTAACAAACTCACCCTCAGGATGAGCCGTTCTCTGGCTGAGCTCCAGCGAGTGAGTGAGACGAAGACAAAGAGACAGAAAAAACTATTCCAGCTTACAATTAATACAACTGTTTATGGTGCATTAAAATTGGTAGGTTTCACAGCAGACCATGTGTGTGTGTTTTTCTGTCTAAAGGCCCTGGCTGGCGAGGTTGGAATGAGCAGCGAGTTGGATGAGGTGGCGAGAGCTCTGTTTAATGGGCAGATTCCTGCTATCTGGAGGAAACTGGCACCAGATACTCTAAAGTCTCTCGGAAACTGGATGATCCACTTCAAGAGGCGACATGAACAGTACAGCTCATGGGTGAGAATCAAATATCACACCATATAAGACAGTATTTTTTTTTAAAGACACCCTCTTAGCTTTTTGTTACTTACTATGTAATAATAGGACAGTAAGTAACAAAAAGCTACATTTTAACAAAATAATTTTGTTTAAATGTATAAGCAAGAGTAGGATAGAGCAGTCTATAATAGTGACACCAATTAATGGCTGAGACACTACCGTTTTGTTTGGGTTGGTAAAGCTTTTTAATTTTTTTTTTCAGTATTCATTTTTGAATATGGAGAATAAGTATCTTATTCTCACCAATGTTATTTGATGAAAAAATACTTTAAAACAGTGAAATATTATTGCAATTTAAAATAACTTGTCTGTTAATATGTTAAAATGTCATTTATTTCTCTGTTGGCAAAGCTGAATTTTTAGCATTACTCCAATCTTCAGTGTCACATGATCCTTCAAAGATAATTCTAATATACTGATTTGGTGCTCATGAAACATTTCTTAATATTATCAGTATTATATTAATATGAATATTTTGTGGAAACTGTGATACTTTTTTCATATTCTTTGATAAAAAATTCAAAAGAACAGAATTGGTAACAATTTAAAATTCACTTTCACTGAATAAAAGCATCAATTTATTTAAAAATAATGTAAAACAAAATCTTACTGACCCCAAACTTTTGAACAGTAGTCTATATGTGCACTTGGATGAACAACAGAGGTGTTACTGCCCCCTTTTGTCTGTTAAAAAAAAAAAAAAAATTGTTCAGGTCCTGTAAATGAACTTCTAATTGAATTTATCAAATGGGCTACTAACTAACTAACTAAATGAATACATGTTTTTCTCATATTGTTTTTCATCTATGTAGGTGGATGAGGGAGAGCCCTGTGTGATGTGGCTGTCAGGCTTGCATATCCCAGAATCATACCTGACAGCACTGGTCCAGGCCACCTGCAGGAAGAACGGCTGGCCTCTGGATCACTCCACTCTTTACACACAGGTTACACACTACAGGAGTGAGAATGAGGTCAAAGAGAGACCAGGACAGGGTGAGAGCGCACAACACCCTGCTCATAAAAACTGAACTTGAGGACACTGAGACTCAAGCACAGGTTTAAAACAAGTTCTTTATTTTCTCTGTTAGGATGTTTTGTATCAGGCCTGTATCTGGAGGGGGCAGACTGGGACATTGAAAAAGGCTGTCTGGTGCGCAGCAAACCCAGAGTTTTAGTGTCTCAACTACCTATTCTCAAAATCATTCCCATTGAAGCACGCCGCCTCAAACTCCAGGCAAGATGCTTCATATTTTTTTATCATGATGTCTTGGAATATCTGCCTGGAAATACTTGTAATCTGTAAGAAATGTGTATTTTTGGTTTGCTTTATAGAACACCCTGAGGACTCCTGTCTACACCACCTCTATGAGAAGGAATGCTATGGGTGTTGGACTGGTGTTTGAGGCTGATCTTTTCACCACCAAGCACATTTCTCACTGGGTACTGCAGGGAGTATGTCTATGCCTCAATGCTGACTGATAGTCTAACTGTGATAATATGAAATTACGTATGAGAGGATTTTAAACTTTAATAACTTTAAAATGATTAATAAAGTAATAAAATAAATGTTTTGTTTGTGACCAATGATTTTATTACAATTTTGTTTCATCACTAGGTGGCAGCACACTAATTATTGCTGACAGGACCTGTTGCGTTCAGTTTTGTCTGCTTGATTTCACGTAAAATGTTAAATAGGAATCACTTTTTTATCTAATGACACTTCCTATGATTTGTTAATCATTGGGAAAATCTCAAAATGTTAGATTAATTTGGTCAAAGCAAGAAAGGAAAATCAAAACTTATTTATAAAACCTGCCAAAAAAATAATTATTACATCCCAATCTGTTTTCCAGACTCTCTTCATGTTGGTACTTTGAACCAGTGTTGTTATTTTTAACTAAAACTAAAATTAATACAAATATTTTTTGTTAATTGAAACAAGATAAATAAAATATAAAATAAAATAAAAAACATATTCTTCAAAAACTCCTACAGTTGTAAAAATACTACAATTAAAATAAATATGAAACTAAATAGAAATATAAAAAAATAAAAAAAAAAATAAACTAATAAAGAATGACAAAGCAATTACTAAAACTTAAAAATGTTATAATGGAAACTAAAAATATTCCAAAAATAAAAACACAATTGAAAATATTAATGAATAAATATTGCTAAAATAACACTGCTCTGAACTTACTGGAAATGCTCACTAATGCAGAATGGTAGTTCAGATTGTCCCATCCTCCTCTAGCTTATGGATAAGTATTTAAATAAGTTAAATCATTTTAATGTTTTAAAAATAATTATTTCTTCATGTGTCTTGTACGTGAAGAATTCCTCCTCAGCTTCCTCTGGGGGGCGCTCTGGCCACATATACCTCATCAAAGTGAGTGCCAACAAACACTGCCTTAAGATTATGTACGTAGCGCCAGGTCAAACTATATAAATGAAATAGTTCAATTTAGATGCATTGGATGTTTTAATTAGGCAAAAGTATTTCAGTTTTACAGTTATAAAATGATAAAGAAGAATCTATCTACAGACCCCATGTCTCATATGCACCTCTCAAACTCACATGACCAAATCAATACTAGACGAGGAACACTGACAATCATTTAAGTATTATACTTATCATTAAAAAAATCAAAACCACATGTTTATTGGAGCAATATGGTGTAGCATCAAACAGCAGGGGCTAACTGTGTCATGCTGACCATCCAAACCTTATCTTCATGGTCTCAGTCCCCTCTTATTATCATATATGTATGATATTGAGAGCATAAACTCTCTAAGCTGCCTTATCTAGCCACACTGCTCTATCTAGTGACAACATCAGACAGCATCAGGTGTGGAAGCTTTAGACAGGTTTTTTTTCAGTGCATTAATCAGATATATCCTCAGGCTGTTCTCGTGCTCTCTGGACCCAGCACTGCATCAGACAGGAGGACTGCATCATCATGCTAAGTTTAAGAAACAGGAGCTCACTTTTGGGGAGGTGAAAAGTCTTGCTGATGTGACTTACACTGAATTAAGTAAGCAGAACTATACTAATTTTATTCAGCAGATTCTGATGAGACCTTCAGCAGTGCGGCTTGCTGTATTCCATCAAACTGCGATAGCTTGCCCCACCAGCATTAAACTTTAATAGAAACAATTCACAGGAGTCTTTTGGGGGTAGATGCACTCTTCCCCTCTTCTGTTTGTATTATTAGTTGGTACACGTGATGAAATCTCGAAAGATCAACTGAGTAACATAAAATAAAAATGAAATAAAAGGGTTATTTGAAAGTCTTAAAGTTTGGCAGTCCGATCAAATGATGAGTCAAGACAGAAACCTCTTGGCTGATTTTACTCTGATTCATCACTCACATTAGACATGAAAGGTCAAGTGCATTGCATTATGGGATACAGTACTTCACACCAAAAGCTCTGTTGTATACTGCTCATTTTGGTGCATGTGCACACAGTATACATACTACAGTGTATATACTGCAGCAAAATTAGTTTTTACTGGGGCATGAGTCCCAGTCATATACCACTGTGTAAATTATTACTGATAAATCCTTGTGTGTCAATAGAGATTATAATATAAAAATGGCCTGAGGGTCATTTTCACTGACAACATTTTAGTAGTCATTTTGTTTTCTGTCAGCTATTAAGAATGTCAGATTCGTGAATGAATCACACTTTCGATCTAATCAGCCAAACAGGCTTGCAAAATGGTTCAAGTTGTTCACGATTCATGATGATTCATTTGGACAGTTGACTTCTGAACTGATCTGTTTGCAGCGGTTACTCACATCGATATAGTAACGGGATATTTTATATTACAAACAAAAAAGAGTAGCTGATGATATTCTGGATATTTACCTACAATACATTTTAAGAAACTTAATGGAAATGTATTCCATTGTTTGTCAGTGATTGAACAGATCTTGTGTGATGCAGGAAAAGGCAATATTATCTAACACATTTTAGTTGGATGTTCGTCTTAGTTTCAGGATTCAAATCAAATGTTTCTATAATGTTTGCAAAATGACAATATGGAATGTTTCCTTAATAGTCGCAAAACCAAGAAAAAAAACATGTTTAAAACATGCAGAGAACATTCAGATATAACGTTTTCAACTATTAATGGGAACATTACCAAAACATTGTGGTAACACAGTATCATACTAACTGGAATGTTAGTATGATACTGTGAACATATCTAATCTGATATGGTTACATGTGGGAAAGTGCTATGCTAACATTTTAAGCTCAGTAATATTGCGAATAACAATACTAAGTGAGAATTTTGAAGGTCTGTGCTCAAAGCCTGCTTTTATGACTCGTTGGATGTGCATCTAAGAAAAGATTATCTAGTTTCTAAATCTTCGAACAGCAGGAGCAGATACCAGACTTGTAAGCTGTTCTGCAAAGTCCCCTTCCAGTTGAAAATCCCTGTTCCAGTACACTCAGTTCTCATGGCTGGTCTGGGATCTAATGGCTGATGCAACTGCTTAGAGGTTGGGGCCAGTTACTGCCCTGCTTTCCCCGTCATCACTAATACTGTAAGTTGCCTCCTGCCATGTTGTGATATATATCATGCTAGTGGAATGTGTCTGTCTGTCTATCTATCCATCTATGCTACTGTGAATACCTCATTAGTTTAGGGTTGGTAATTTTTTTTTACATTTTTGAAGGAAGTATCTTATGCTTTCTAAAATGTATTTGGTCAAAAATACTGTAAAACAGTCAAATTACTCCAGTCTTGAGTGTCACATGATTCATCAAAAGTCATTCTAATATGTTGATTTGGTACGCAAGAATCATGTCTTGGTTTTATCAATGTTGAAAACAGTTGTGCTGAATATTTTTGTGCAGATAACATAATGGCAATACTTTGTAACTTTTAAGTGTCTTTAATGTCATTTTTGATCAATTTAATGCTGAATAATAAGTATTAATAAGTTTTAATTTCTTTAAAAAATAACAATAATTGACTCCAAACTTTTTCATAATTTCTTAATCATGCGGAGTCTGAAATATAATTCAGCTTTCAGCAGCTGTGTTCCAGTCGATGGGTGCCTCAGTGGTGATTACGTTGAAAAGAAAGAATGACATAGATCTCACCTACTATGGAGACTCTTTGTCTGGGTGGTGGCTGCTATGGAAACGCTGGCAGAGAGAGTGAAGGTTAGAGAAATACTGATAGCTGAATATGGAATTAATAATGGAAGGTTATGCAAGGCCAAGTCTTACTTTCAGGCTGTGAGTTCGGTTCACACTGACCTGTGATATTTATACACAACTATGTTGGTTATAGGTGTAGATACAAAAAAATAAAAAATACATTGATTAATGATCATTAAAATTCAAGATTGCTCAGCTTCAAAACAAGTGGGATAAATAAATCCTGGCTGTAAGCATATCATTTTTGTTTCTGCATAATCACCACTCAGACATGCTCCCCTGAGGCCATAAGATGATTAAGGTTTTGCATGGAATTATAAACGAGACAGGTGGATATGTGCTCTTTTTTTGACTTACGGTCCTTTAGGTCTGAAGATTGAGATTGGTATGATTTATGCATCTTAAAAGACAGCCACTACTGTGAGTATAAAAGGTCACAATTAGCCCACTGGAGTTTGGCAAATGTGATTAGATTGCCGTGAGTGTCCTTTCATCTTCTCATCATTGCTTCTGGTTTTCTTGGCTTTCAGCTGTATAAATGGCCTTTCTGTGCTGACTAGGAAACTGGCTACCTCTATGGAAATACTTTGTTTGATGTGTGCTACTACAGCCAACATCATGATGAATCCTTCAAAATCAAGAGAACCAGGAGAGTACATGTCTCAAAAAAGAGTTACAATTTCCTCTTTATTAGGACCCCCAAATCGAGTCCTCAATTCATCTATTTATATATTTCAGGTACCATGTTCATTTTTTTCAATGAATGGAATTATTTCTACTAATTTCAATCAGTAACTTGTCTTTGTAATGGAAAGAACCGACTCATAAGAGTGATTCGGTTCTATGTTTTCCATCCATTAAAAAAAAAATCAAGTTTTGTATCAATCCCCCAAAACTTCTTATGTGAGGTACAATCAATTTTAGTAACATACAACTTCTTACCCTTCTTCAGAGCCCATGGCAAAGACCTAATTCTCTTATTATCTTTCACAGGTGGTGACCTGTCCCAATGCTTCTTTCAATGACCTGACCAAAATAGTGTCCAGAATTAGAGCCAGTGAAGCAGGCTGTCATGGAAGGTGAGGAATGAGCACCGTATTTAGCATACACCCACATTCACATACTGCATTTATTCCTGCTCTTCATTCACCTTTTCATCTGAAGAACGAGTCTGAGCTTGTTGTCTGCAAATATCTATATGTATTTAACCATATACTGGTTCATGTAGTTTCTCCCCTTGTCACTGCATTCTATCTTTGAATTTATGCACAATATTAAAGTAAAAAAAAGCATGTGGCACTAGTGTTTTATTTTGTTATCACAAAAAGCACATTTCGAAAACTGGATTTCTGGATGGAAGTCCTTTGTTGAATTTTAAAATAAGCCTAAGTTTCATTGTGTCATTTAAAAAAGTTAAGTTTTGCCTCTTAGTTATATATATATATATATATATATATATATATAACAATGACAGTATTATACTTAAGTTGTCACAGTAACTTTTCATCAGCTGTCACCATGAAATTGCAATTAAGCAGCAATGAACAGTGTGAGAAGTGTTATAATGCCTCACACAGGGTCAATTACAGGTCTCTACATTGCTGTTCAGCATATATGTTAATAAAATATCTGGTGTTTGTCAAATGTATGCTGATTATGCTGTTATTCACAAACATGCAAAAATATGCAGCTGACTACATATACAGGTACATCAGCAAAAATGGAATATTTCAAACTTAATGACAAGAAAAATGTGTGAGGTTTGTTTTTTCTTTTTACTACAAGGACATATTTTGAAACCTGAAGTACCTGTTCTAAAAAGGAAAACCTTGAGTTATTCAGGAGTTTCGATATCTAGGAAACAGCTGATATTTAACTTTTATTTGGTAACTTAGCATCAAACGGTATGGTTTATTCAAGTGAGCATAGACAAAAATAATTAATAAAATTATTAAAGTAATTAATATTAAGTAATTGGAGGCAAAATTTCACTTTTTACAGTGCAGATCATTTTTATTATTAGTATTATTTAGTCTTGTACCAGTCTTGTACCTATTAAAAAAAAATTGTAATCAAACTCTGAAAGGTCAAAATAGTAGCTAAACCATTGTGACATCTTGGCCGTGTATAATCATTTAAATGAGAAACACTTTATGAAAATTATAGATGCACTGCTTTTTGAAATCTTTGTTCTTGTTCCTCCTGTAAAATCTTGCATAGAATTACAGTACAAGAATCTAAGTGCTTATACAAGAGATTATTGCATAATACCATTAAGAAAATGTGCTCTAGCTCAATCAGACCCTCTTATTTCAGATCTGAGGAATATGTGGAATGAAATGCACTTCAAACTGTGTTTATACAATGCAGTAAAGCATAATGGAAACATTAGAAGTTTCATGTAAATTAAATATGCCAGAGCATCAGAGATAGCATGTGAATATAAAAGACCTCGATATGGCTAATTAAGGGGAATGAAAAAAAAAATGGATCTGAAATGTCTGCCTGATAATTATATGGAGCAATATGGACAGATAAGGAAAGTATAAACAAAGCTGTGAGGCTTTAGTTTTCTTTACTCAAAATTCAGCACCACAGAAAGTCCAGTCAGAGTTGATTTTCAGGACCTTGGACAAGACCCAAAGTGGAAAATGTGTGCTTTCAATGTATTTTGCAGTGTTCATTTTTAAAACATTTGTTGGGGGGTGAATTGTGATAATGCTGATATAAGAAAAATTGACCAAATAATATATGATTTTGTGTAATATATGATAATTATTATTTTGTTCTGTTTCATGAGGACTTCAATAATCATTGCAGTAGTAATTTTACTCTTTTGGTGTGTGTGTGTGTGTGTGTGTGTGTGTTCCAGACAGAGCAGCAGCTGGAGAATTACATGAAGAAAACGGATATCAAGATCACAAAGACAGAGAAAATCCAAAATACTTACTTCAGATTGTGAGACCATCTGCACTTCAATAAAAAAGATAGCCTCTCTTTATGACCACAACACTTCTTGAGACATTTTATAAAGACTTTCTTTCTTTCTTTCTTTCTTTCTTTCTTATCACTAACATATTCTTGAATTTTGCAATGAATCAATGTTTGAATGATTTTTGACTCACTAAAGACAGTCTTTTTGGAAGTTTGTCTGGAAGACATGCAAAGTAATATAAGCAGATATAACCAAAAAGTAGAGAAACAGTTGTATTTGAATGTAGCTACAGTGATTATTTTATGTTTCTGAGTTGTTTAATGTTTCTATTTGGCATGAGTGACTGTTTTTTTTATTGGCCTGATGTCACATCCTCAAAAATCTGCCTCACATCACTTTGAAAATTTCCCCATGGCTGAGTCTTCGGTTTTGATTGACTTTTGAGCTGATTAGTATTGAGGCGCCTCGCCTTCCTCTGTCCCTTTCACCTCCAGCTATCTTCAAGATTAACTACCTTCTGGCAACATATTCAAAGTCACAGCCCAGAGCTCCACTTAAAGTCATAATCTAATCAGATACGAGACCCTGGCTAGCTCACAAAAGCCTTTTAACAGAGAGAATAACAGTTCAGCAGTTATGCTGAAGTGAGGAGAGAAGTTATGGGCCTAGTTGGTATAAAGGGACAGTTTAAATAATGCCTCTAAAGACATCATTTGGTGTAGTTCAGGGTGATGGTTTATAGCCCTTTTAAGACGGCTTTTAAACTTTGCAGGATGATGAAACTAAAGCTGGATAAGGTCTCAGAATCTATGTGTGGATTGGAAGGTTGAAGGTTTAGAAAGAGTAGTTGGAGTTGGCACAAGAACAGCCCAACTGCAGCCAATGAGACGAGAGGCTGGAGAATCTTTACTGCGAGCTGTCTGACAACGAAAGTGTAGAGATTTGAAAGGCAAATAAATCTGTTGCACACATCATATTTGTTGGTAGAGATTTGTGGCTCATATCCTCAAACCAAGTACTATTTTTGAAGAGCTGGAGAGAACACAAAATCCCATATATAAAAATACAGTGGAACCCAGTTCTCTTCTCAGCCTCTCACACCGATCACAGCTATTTTAACACAACGTGTTAAGCTAAAAGAAGTTTGAACTTTAAAATAAAAGTGTTGAGATACATAAAGTTCAGTTCTATTCTGTTGTGTGATGTAAATTTTGTATTGAAGCCTATTTGTGTGCGCATAAAAGCTTACAGCACAATTAGCACATACGCACCTCATTCGAATATTGATAAATCACCATTATCAACAATGCTCGGCTTGACCACAAGCATTATTGAACTGTATGAAAACAAAACAGGGTTTACAACCTGTCTAAATAAGTTTCTCGGAGTCCTTTTTTTCTAAAAAAAAAAAAAAAAAAAATCATTGCTGGTGCAAATTAAATCTTGAGACATTCTAGGCTGCAAAGGAGCCAATAGTTGCATCTTTCATGCATTTCAAGGTCACATTTGAAGGAGCCTTCAAATTGGGACAGCCTTTGTCATGCATTTGCCTCTTCAGATTTTAAAAATCATGCCGTGTATTCCAGCCTAACGTGAGTGTGCCATTTTTAAAACTTTTTGGGTGCATTTGGATCCATTTTGTCATATCATTTTTGTTTTATTTATTGCTAAACAATTAAGAATTCAGACTAGAGTCAATTATTTTATTGCATAGGCAATATACTGTACGTATACCAATTTATTAAAGTCCACTGCGTGATTTTTGTGTGCATGTGGTTTCAGTTGGTTATAAATGTTATCATGAATTTAGAATAGACAACTTTTCTCTCTTGAGATTTGATTTATAATCACCGGATGTAAGACTTGTAATTCCATATGTCGCTACATCTCTCCAACTCTCTACTTCTTATCCAAAGACAACTTTCTGTTCTGTAGTCTGGAGGGACTGCTTTCTCTTCTGAGATGCATTTTGGCATGGAGCTACTTGATGCCAACCAATCCAAAAATGAGACACTGACATAAAAATTATTAGAGAAAGATCACCACAGAAAGAAACTGGAAATCTGTTGCACAGATTTTGTTGATCGTTTCTATATTTAAGCCGGGTAAATATAATCGTGCAGGGGCGTCAATTTGGCAGATTTTCAGCAAAACAGGGTCTAGTCGCTGTCTCTCGAGTGCAACATGACTGAAATCCTTTGGGGAAGTGCAGTTCATCCTTGATTAAGTAGGCATTTAGAGAAAAGCAGGTCACACGAGTGATACAGATCAATACATTCCACAAGCGTGACAGACCAGATCAATAATAGATTGAACCAAATGAGGAGGAAATGCTTAAAGTCCGCGTCAACCGGAAGTTGCTGCCGACTATATTTCAGTGAAGTGATGTATGTCCAGCTGAAACAGTATATTGAATAGAGGGCGTTGTTTTATTTTTGCGCTTCTCCTCTCCGTCTCTCACTCATAGCAACCTAACGGTTGGAGGGGTGTGTTTAAGGATATTCCGCCCAAGCCGTCAAACTGACATCATCAGAGAAGACATGCCATTCCAGAGCGGAAAGAAATGTTCAGACTTTGATTAAAGATCAAACCAAAACAAACAAACAAACTTGCACGGATTAATTGTTCACGTCAAGACTAGCAATGTGCACTAATAAAGTAAATAAAGTCCATTTTGATGCGGACTTTAAGCACTGGGGAATGTGGCTATCAGACCAATATGGTGTGACCTGCACTTGTATAAAAAGAATAAATGGGACACAGAAAGTCAAAGATAAACTGAGCTAGGACAGCAGTGGGGTTATGTGCACACAGCCAAGGGCATTTCATGGTGCATCTTCAGTATCTGATAGGTCAACATATTCCTTCCCCATCCTGTACTTTTTTTTAAAGTAATAAAAGCATGAGCAGGTAATTGGGTCAGTGCCCAGATAAAGTTGGATCATCTCCAGCCTCCGCTCAATGGCATACGCTTGCATGAGGGTCAACTGGGCTACCGAGTCGCTCACTTGAAGACAGCATAAGTTGCCGATGCAGGATCAATGGAATAAATGATTCAGAAAAAGAAGGAACTGAAATTTCATTGATTTTTATCATGTCTATACTGAAAAGGGTAAATTCTTTAATATGGCTTACATATTGGGATTGTAAGTTATACTAAAAGTCATTTAAGTAAAACATTATGAAATGTTACTTAATTAGTATTATGGTGTCTATTTTATTTTATGCAATTATGCTTTTCTTTTTAATTTTGTTGTGTTATGTCTTTATCCTAAGGGTGTTCTTGTTTTCAGTGAATCCATAAATTAGATTTATCGTGCAACATTTTTCTGCTTTACTACCATGAGCAGTAAATTTTATTTTGTATCAGAAATTACACGGTGTAATAATTTCTAAGATTACAATTTCAAGGTTCCTCAGTTGCTTTGAATAAGCATTTAGGAAGGAAGAACCGTGAATAGTGTGTTAGTTTGCTGCCTCTATGTAAATTTTATTCAACCAGATTTGATCAGAAAAGAGACTTTTTGATGCTTTGGACCCCCAAATATGATGATCCCCTTACGAAGAGCCCCTTTCTATAAAGGAAGCTATATTATAAGCCTACAGCCATATCACCCTGCAGCCCAAGACTGGTTACCCACTGAAGCTAAGCAGGGTTGAGTCTGGTCAGTACCTGGATGGGAGACCTCCTGGGAAAACTAGGTTGCTGCTGTAAGAGGTGTTAGTGAGGCCAGCAGGGGGTGCTCACCCTGTGGTCTGTGTGGGTCCTAACGCCTCAGTATAGTGACGGGGACACTATACTGACAACAAGCACCGTCTTTCGGATGAGACGTTAAACCGAGGTCCTGACTCTGTGGTCATTAAAAATCCCATGGCACATCTTGTAAAGAGTAGGGGTGTAACCCCGGTGTCCTGGCCAAATTCCCTCCACTGGCCCTTGTCAATAATGGCCTCCTAATTATCCCCATCCACTTGATTGGCTCTATGACTCTCTCTCCTCTCCACCTGTAGCTGGTGTGTGGTGAGCGCATTGGCGCCGTTGTACTGTGGCTGCCGTCGCATCATCACCGTCTGCACACTGGTGGTGGTTGAAGAGAGACCCCCCTCCCCCCACATGATTATAAAGCGCTTTGGGTGTACAGCAATACACAATGAAGCGCTATATAAATGCATCATTCATTCATTCATATTTTTCATGTACAAATAACCACTTATACTGTGAAAAATAAGAATTGTAAATATGAATAAAATATCATCCTGAAAATATATACTTTCTATTTCACATCATTATCCACCTTCAACGCAGAAGTAAGCCTATGGGTGAGACTTCCAGTTCATTAGCCGCTATAGGGAAATAACGAGAAGAATAACAACGTGCAGTAAACAGTAAAATTATTTGCAATACATACCAGTCAGTGTGTTCATGATTAGATAATACATTCAAATAACTGTCACGGTGACTACTGTGTGGAGTCAAGGAACACAGAGACGAAGGAGAGTCATGAAGGGGTAACAAACAAGGGGTAACACAGGGCAGGCAGGAACACGCACATAGCATCAACGACACCGGACAAAGGAATCATACTACACTTTAAATACGAGACTAAACGAGGGTAATTGACAAGACACACCTGAACCAAATGAACACAATTAAACAAGCGAGAAACTGGGTTACGGGGAGCACATGGGGACAGAAAATGCAATAAAACAGGTCCAGGGGTGTGAAATATGGTAAGACACACAGAGCATTAAATTACTGAATGAACTGGAAGCATTAAATTACATATTTCAAATCAGCAACAAAATCTGAAATGAACTGCCACACGAATGTTGCTTCTTATGCTTAAATAGCATTTAAAAAGCTTATTTTTCAGGCTAGACCAGCCAATGCACATGCACATAGTCATACAGCGCTTATGACTGCACATGCGCATTGGCTGGTTTAGCCTCAGGTTTCTATGGGAACCAGAGCTTCTAACGGCCGCTGCAGTGACGCAGTGACTTTACCAATCAGCAGGGCCGTACGCAGGTTTTTATAAATACCGAGGTCCCAAAATGGAGATTGGTAGGGGGGTTCGGGGGCATGCTCCCCCGAGAAAATTTAGATTTTCCTGACTTACATGTGTGCATTTTAAGATGTTTTAAGGCTCATAAATTGGATAATAATATAGGTTTAAAACCAAGTCAGTGGGCAGTAATAGCATAAATTATTTTTCAAGATAACAGATTCTTAAACATGAGAATCAGATTAAATGTTGCAATGAATGATCCACACTACAAACTGGAAATAGAAAAGATATAGTTTGTTTATGTTTATGAATTAAATAAACTCAGTTATAATTATATTGGTAGCCTTCAGTAAAATCATGTGTCTAAAATGATTAAACATGATTTTTTTATGATTTTTTAAATTTTTTAATTTTTATTCACACTGATAGAAATTAATCTTTTCCAATAAGTTTAAACTGATTTTTACATTTTATGGGCATTTTTACCTTAAAAAAATGGGGAAAAAAGTGGAAATGTGAAATTAAAACCACCAATAGGTGGCAACAAATCACTATTAAGTGATTCGTTGCGATTGAACCGAATCATTTAAACGGTTGATTCATTCAGGAACGAATCACCGTCGTGTTGCTCAGAGACACAAAACAGCGCTGTGGCTGTGTTTGGAATTATTTTTGTTGTCGAAATAGAGCAAAAACAGGAAATATGGTGTCTAAAACGTAAGTCTCTTAATGAACTTCTTGTTTATTAAGCTGTTGTAAGAAAAAAAAAATCAATATCACATTTGTAACCATGGTAATTTTTTGGAGAAAAACAACACTCTTCATGTGAAACTGATTAACTATATGAAGTGGTATAAATATATACATTTTCTGCCCCCATGTCTTGAATTTGTGATAATTGTAAATGCATTTTAATAGACTGAGTCATGCAGTGAAAGAACACTCTCTAAATGCGCTCTAGTCTAGACTTCACGTAATGTATGCGTGCGCTCTGTAGGGCTGTTTTGAATGGTTTTTTGCAAAATACTAGATCATGTCAAATCGTAGGCTACATCGTTAAAACAACAATTATGATATTATCGCAGATATATCGCACACCCCTACCACTGAGGCATCTCAAATGAGAAGATTATCTTGGCTTTTTATCCTTGCAGCACCAAAGCAGAATTAATATAAGGTAATTATATTACAACTTCTATTATTGGAAAAATACCGAGGTCCGGACCTCGGGGACCTCAATGGTGGGTACGGCCCTGCCAATCAGCGATTGGCTCTTTCATTTAGAACGTGGGACTATTCCGTCATATTGCTCATTGCAGTTTCTCCCATTCTTAAATATAGGAGTGAATGGTCGTTGTATTTCTATAATCTTTGGCTAGACCCATATAATTTACAATTGGCCGCGCATGGTTTATATTCTAAGCGCATGTGTGTCTGCCACTTTAAATTCTCGTGCTCGTTATAGCAGGATTGATTCTGATGGGTGTCAATATTTTTATCATTCATCAGCTTGAAAAAATCGTTCCAAAAGTGATTCCAATGATATTGTTTCTCTGTGCCTTTATCTTTGCAGCTGTGGTATGGACTCTGCTATTCTTTAATACTGAGAAAGTTTTTAGAACTATATCTTTATCGTTATCTTTATAGTTAATAATTGAATAAATTAGTAAATAATTGATGAATCTCATGATCTTTGACCAGTTATTGGAATAATAATATTACTCTGTATAATAATAGGCTAGGCCAATTAATAATCATCATCATCATCGTCATAATCATAATAATGAACAATACTATGATCAGTTATTTTATTTCATTATTATTTTGTTTTCATTTTTTATACTAATTTTCTTTTCCATACACCTAGAACACCTTTGCGACTCCCTGAGGTTCCACTTTGCAAACATCTTTATCGCAGCAGTGAGAAATGTTTGGATCACATTCAGAGCTAATAAGTTATACTGTAGGAACGGCTGCAGGACATCGATAACTATCACCAAGGTACGTGACCTTTTTTTAGAATAGAGACCACATAGAGATGTTTTGTTATTTTTAATTTACATCAGGAGCAACTTCATTTGCATTGTGGGTGGCAAACTGTTTTAGAAACTGAGGTTCATTATTCAATCTGATAAAACATTCTGCATGTTCGTATAAATACAGACCCAGACTTTTTTCTTTCTTTCTTTTTTTTTCTTTTTGCTACTGTAAATTCAGTTAGTCCCCCCTAAAATGATGTATCGCTTATTGGCCTTCCTGGTTTTAAAGCTTCTAGTAGAGAATCTTATGCCATCCAGGGAAGCGCTATGTAGTCAAATATGAATGTAAATGCCTCATAATTACGGCTGCTTGTGCATCCGAAT
Source organism: Tor tambroides (assembly GCA_021397915.2). NCBI lineage: Eukaryota > Metazoa > Chordata > Actinopteri > Cypriniformes > Cyprinidae > Tor > Tor tambroides. The sequence goes on from JAFVLL020028234.1 coordinate 76,492, forward strand.
TTACATAAAGCTAATAAAAGCCTCTAGCCATATAATGTCAATGATATTTCATCCATGTTAAACAAGCAGGTCATCTGGGTCCTGACAGGCCGTGCACTAGATGGAAAAAGGGCCAAAGTTTTTTTTGTCATGCTGTTGGACACACTGAAGGATTCTGGATGAGTAATTACCAGCACCTGCTGTGTGACCCATCTCACCAGGCTGGTTGGAGAAAAAGGCAGCACAGGGACAGAGGAGGATGTGACGAGTAATTAAAGCGGCCCATGGAGGGATCATAGCAGACAGGCTTGGGTAATTGACAGCTGGGCCTGATGCGTTTACCCACCACTGGGCCCCCTTCTGAAGTACAGGTGGCACAGAGGGCGGATAAAAGTGAAAATGAGCAGCTAAATTGAGTTTTCCTTATGGATCTTTCCCTATCCTCCCCCTTTTCCTCCAAGGAACTGGAGCTGGTCCTCCAACTGAGCTGTGAAACCAAGCCAAACAGTCCTGACCTGATTGGTTGTGTCTGAGTTACATAAATCATCATATCAGAATCTAGCTAAACAGAGCAATGACATGTTGCTACAATATATTTACATGAAGTAATTGAAGGCAGGATTATAAAGTTCTTTTTACTAAGAAGCTTTGATTAATCCTTATAGGCCATCATAAAACAGATGAAACCAAAAGTTAATATTTTAAAGGCTAAATTAGACCTTCAAGGCTAATTAGAGAGTTTTTGCGTTATGCTATGACTTATGCTTGAGTTATTTAATATTTTGACTGTTTTATTTGTTGTCACATATATAGCTCATACCATTCAGGGTTTTTAATAGTTTGTTTCAGTCTCTTCACTTGATCCTTCAGAAACCATATAATATGTTGATTTGGTGCTCAAGAAACATTTCTTATTATTATCAATGTTAAAAACAGTTATGCTGCTTAATGTTTTTGTGGAAACTGTGATTCAAAACAATTGCCATTTGACAAAGATAAGATTCTGTTTTGCAAATAAATGCCTGGAACGAAAAAGAAAAAGATAAATTGAATAATTAGAAATTTAACTCTAAACATTACATTTGGTGAATTCATCACAGAACTTCTAGAGAATATATGACTTTGAAATTTCAGTAGACAAGAGTATCACAGCAGCTATATTTGATTTTGGTGTGAAAAATGAATGTGGAGTTGTATACATAAACCAACCAAGGTTATTGTGGGTGAGGCCTCGGAGGAAGCAGAGTGAATCATAGTGTATCATGGATCAATAATTTAAATACTGAGTAATATTTTTCAGATATGATACTGTAGGGCATCATGACTGTGAAAGATTCAGAACATCAGATTTATTGGATTATATATAAAGATAAATAATCTTTTATAATTGTTGTTCTACCATTTTCATTTCTGAATGAATTCTGTTTGAAAATTTTCTTAATTTTGGTAATTTCTATATCCTTTAATATCTTAAAATGATCAAAAGTGGAAGTAAAGTCATAAATTATTTCTATTTCAAATAAATGCTGTTCTTTTAAACTTTCTATTCATCAAAGAATCCTGAAAAAATATCACAACTGACTTCAACATTGATAATAAATGTTTCTTAAGCACCAAATCAGCATATTAGAATGATTTTAGAAGAATCATGTGACACTAAAGACTGGAGTAATCGCTGCTGAAAATTCAGCTTTGTTATCACAGGAATAAATCACATTTTTTAAAAAATATATTAAAATAGAAAACTGTTTTTTTTTTATTGCTAATAATGTTTTGCGATATTTCTGTTTTTACTGTTTTATAGATCAAATAAGTGTTCTGCTAAGCATACAGTAAGAGGCCGCTTTTAAAAACATTTAAAAATATATGAAATATTCTGAACAATAACGTATGTGTAATTTGAGTCCATAATGATATAAAGTTGTGCGTTTTTCCATTCTTTTTATGCAAATACCTGTACAATAATGCAGAAATTTATCATTTCTATGACAACAAATTAGATCTATTTTTTGAAAATAGGCTCATTTTACGACTCCCCTAGAGTTAAACAGTTGAGTTTTACCGTTTTTGAATCCATTCAGCCAGTTTCCGGGTCTGGCGGTAGCACTTTTAGCTTAGGTTAGCATAGATCATTGAATCGGATTAGACCATTAGCATCTCGCTCAAAAATGACCAAAGAGTTTCGATGATTTAACTATTTTTAGCTTCTGTAGTTACATCGTGTACTAAGACCGACGGAAAATGAAAAGTTGCGAGTTTTTAGGCCGATATGACTAGGAACTATACTCTCATTCCGGCGTAATAATCAAGGAACTTTGCTGCCGTACCATGAGTGCAGCAGGCGCAATGATATTACGCAGCGCCTGAAAGTAGTCCCCGGCTATATCATAACTAGTTACCTAGCTGAGAGGCTACTTTTCATTTTACTAAATATGTTCCGCCCTCACCCCTTATCATTTCATTTTCCATCAGTCTTAGTACACGATGTAACTACAGAAGAGTCAAGCTTTAAATAGGAAAATTATCCAAACTTTTTGGTCATTTTTGAGCGAGATGCTAATGGTCTAATCCGATTCAATGATCTATGCTAAGCTAAGCTAAAAGTGCTACCGCCAGACCCGGATATCGGCTGAATGGATTCAAAAACGGTAAAACTCAACTGTTTAACTCTAGGGGAGTTGTAAAATAAGCCTATTTTCAAAAAAAGTGGAGTGTTCCTTTACGTTGAATCTGATCATTTACATCAGTATCCTATCTGACCTGAGCAGTATGCAGTTAAAAAGAGTGGCCTGACCTCTTGCAGCCCTCCCATTGCTTCTCAGGGGGAGACAGCTGGATCAATCCGCATTTCCAGCTCTGGGAACAGGTCACAGGTAATAATAGCACCTAGACACGCTTGCTATTTATACGCACTGATGTTTTGGTGCGAAGGTGGGCAGACGGGGATGAATCTCCTGATGTGCATCACCAATTACCTAAACCGCTAAAAACAGCCCAGAAAATGTGAAAATCCACACGACACCACTCTTAAAGTCTTCCTGTGTTGCCTAGACCTGAGCTAATAGTGCTGTTATCAATGATAAAACAGCAGCTTTCTCTCAGCAGCTGAGTCAAAGCTGGAGGTATGACCTGAGGGTAACTGTTTAAAAAGAACTAGAACACAAAATTGGATTCGCCAGCAATACCTTTTAAAGAGCACAGCATGCTATTACTATTTTAAACATGATGACAGATACGCTTTAAAGACTCTATTCAGGGTCCTCCAACGAATAAACATCACAGACAATGAAGATGTATTTAAAACTGCCGACAGCAGCGTCACAAACTGCGTTTCCCATGTTGGGAATTAAAAAAAAATCACATGTCTGAGATGTGACTAGAACCGCCTCACAAGTTAAGACACAGCCCACTTCTGCGAGGGTGACGACCCTGAGATATGTGGGAGGTGTTAAAACACCTCTCAGTGTCCTGGTTGTTTCTCATCAGCATCTCTGAGAAGCGTGATCTTATAACAACAGGTTTGTGTGTGAACTGTGATAAATATGTGGGGGATGTGAAGTTCATGAAGTTCGAGAATCTACGTGGTCTTCTCTCAGTTTTCACCACATGCAGATGGCCTTCTTGTCCTGTAAAGCAATAGGAACCCAAAACTGAGAATTCTGTCATCATGTTCCCTCATGTAAACTGGTTTTACTTTTTTCAAGGAATACAAAAGCTGAATGAATAAATGAATGAATGGAGACTGTCAGTAGATCAAAGAGTCGTTTGAAGCTTAATGGTGGTGACATGGAAGCAATGCAGTTGTGGTTTGTTTATAGCCTAGATATAGCTTTGTGCTTCTGCAGATTGTATTTAGGCTTTTAAAAAGTCATTATGTTGTGTTCATTTGTTAGGAAGTCGTGGCCTAATGGTTAGAGAGTCGGACTCGTAATCCAAAGGTTGCAAGTTTAAGTCTCAGGAATTGTAGGTGGGGGGAGTGAATGTCCAGCACTCTCTCCACCCTCAATACCATGACTGAGGTGCCCTTGAGCAAGGCACCGAACCCCCAACTGCTCCCCGGGTGCCGCAGCATAAATGGCTGCCCACTGCTCCGGGTGTGTGTTCACTTCTGTGTGTGTGCACTTTGGATGGGTTAAATGCAGAGCACGAATTCCGAGTATGGGTCACCATACTTGGCCGTATGTCACGTCACTGTCACTTTCAAGATTATCACGCTGAACAAAATGTGTAAGAATCATAAACATTTGTTGGTCACAGAGGTTATTTTTTTACACTAATATGAAAAGTTCAGATGCAAAAGCCTCTAAGTGACGTCTGAAATTTTCGTCTAAAATTAGCATTTTTCTCAGGCTCCTATGTTTACGTTCAGTTATTTCACTTTAATGGCAATTAAAAGAACCTATTCGTTACCATTAATATGAAATTACTGAACCTAAACATAGGAGCCCTATAAAAATTTTCATTTTAGAAGAAAAATTCAAATTGCACGGCTTTTGCAACTGAACTCTTTATATGTAAACCTATTGGGTTTTTGTTGAGGGAACCATCAGGGTGATGCTAACTTCTGGGTTTGCCTACAAAAATATGTGGTAACACTTTAGTATGGGGACCAATTCTCACTATTAAGTAGTTGCTTATTAGCATGCCTATTATTAACATATTGGCTGTTTATTAGTACTTATAAAGCATATATTCTGCATATTCTACATCCATAGAATGGATGTAGACCATATTCTACATCCATAATGCTACCCAGTACCTAAACTTAACAACTACCTTACTATTAATAAGCAGCAAATTAGAAGTTTCCTGAGGCAAAATTTGTAGTTAACGGTTTTGTTAATAGCGAGAATTAGGCCTTAAAATAAAGTGTAACCAAATATGTCAACAACTCTATTCCAAGTGACATTCTCTGCAAATATTGAATTATATTACATTAGCTGTTTTAACACAAGATTATTTTTGGAGTATATATATATTGCCATCTCGTTAAATGAGAATGCAAATGGATAGCTTAGGTATTGTAGATCTCCTTCAGCAAGTCTCTTAAACAAAAACTTGTTGAAAACACATGATATCTCAGTTAAATTTTTGCCTCCTTGTCATATAGCCACCTGATCCACAGGCCAATTGAACCAGCCAAGAAGGCTGTAAGGTCTGAGACCCTGCCAGCTAGCTGTAATCTCATTCATATGGCTTTTTTTTCTTCAATCACCTGTTATGCTGCCAGTCTCCTGGAGATATTTAGGTCACTCAGCTACCATGGGATTTCAGTTTGATGACTCAGAGGAAACTGATGGGATCAAGTGTGTCGTGTCACGACTGAAAGAGTGTGAAAATTAGAGTGAGGATATTTTTACCAAGATCTTGGGGGAGATAAAATGAGCTTCTTGTTTACTGTTGATTGAAAACATGTTCTAGATGATTTGATTTGCAGAATTCGGTTGGATACTAAGACTTTGATGATGCCGATTCCTCAAGAACTCTCTACTTGATATGGCTGTTTAACTGAAGAACAGAAAAAGAACGAGTCTTTTGAGCAATTCATATTTCCTCAGTTGGCTATTGTAACTGTTTATGGTAATAAACCAAGTTGAACCATGTTTGTTTGCTTTTCCACACCAGCAGTAAAATAGCAGTGAATACTTAGCATATGTGACCCTGGAGCACAAAACCAGTTTGAAGTCGCTGGGGTATATTTGTAGCAATAGCCAAAAATACATTGTATGGGTCAGAATTATAAATTTTTCTTTTATGCCAAAAATCATTAGGATATTAAGTAAAGATCATGTTCCAAGAAGATATTTTGTAAATTTCTTACCGTAAATATATCAAAACTTCATTTTTGGTTAGTAATATGCATTGCTAAGAACTTCACAACTTTAAAGGCGATTTTCTCAATATTTAGATTTTTTTGCACCCTCAGATTCCAGATTTTCAAATAGTTGCATCTCGGCCAAATATTGTCAATTTCGAAAAATTGACACTTAAGAATGGTTTGTGGTCCAGGGTCACATATATGTTCAAAAATGGGTTAATTGAGTTTCCTGCATGGATTTTCTTCTTTCACACTTTGATTAAAAATAAAGTATAATTTCAAGCATTAAAGCATAAGCCTTTAGTAAAAAAAAGGACATAAAGGTCATGAGCAACATTCAGTAAGGGATGTCCAAACTTTTGACACATACTGTACATGTATGCTGACATTGATCTGTCAGTATCTCCACAACAGGACAGAAGGCTGATTTAATTAAGCGTATCACAAATCCATTTAACGAGCTACTCATTATTTCTCTCATTCTCTCTTCATTTATCCTCCACCTGTCTCATCAGTCTCTCTTTTCCTCCCTTCACCTCTTTCCATGTCCATCTGTCCTCTTTTCATCACGTGTCTTTATATGTGTTCCATTGCTGCTCCGCTTGCCCCACTTTGCACTTCTCACCAGCCAGTCACATGGATGTATTCATTAGGTTCACACAAACAAACAGATCACCCTTCAAATGGTTATTGTCATGCATATCAATCAATTGTGTTTGCTCAATAAGAAAGTCTTCAAGTTGACATGCCAAGATATATTGCATCTGAAGGTCTCCTGCAGTGTATATGCTCTGCTCTTGAAGGTCATGGTAAAAGTCACACTCCATTCTGTTGATGAAATTAGACAAGTATGCAGCGTAATCCGATTTAGGTCTCTCATTTTAACTAAGTTATCTTTGGATTCTACCCGTATCAGTTCAGCAAACAGTAAACCAGAGACATCTCTGACACAGTGAAAATTAATTTTGCATTATTGCAGAAAAACGCCTCACACCTCATCTCTTTCAGGCACCAATTTATTTGAGCTTGTTTACAGCATTTTCTCTGTCATTCTGTGTGTGCGTGTGTGTGTGTTTTGTTTCAACCTGCTGCATGGAATATATAATATTTGCTGAAACAAAGGCCTCAATTTGAAATTGTCTCAATTCCAAAACAAAATCTCATTACTTTGTCCCAACAAACTGCAGGAGTATTCATAACATGCCCGCTTGCCTCGCTGGAGGCTGTTTAGCAAGACCAGTATGGGTGGTTACAGCGAAGTGGAGTGTTTGCATTAGCGTCACTGATCTAAATTTAAATACATACTGTATGCAAAGTATTTTTATTCAAGTCTAAAAATGGCAAAAAAGAGAGGGTTTTTTTTTCAATCATATTTTAATGACAAATAATCATGTAGCATCCAAACAGGAAGCAGATGAAGATATGAATAGAAAAAAATATATATATATACAGTAATAAATAATGTGGGTGGTAAGTCACACACACACACACACACACACACACACACACACACACACACACTTGTTCTGCTATCCTTGTGGGGACTCTCATAGGCATAATGTTGTTCTGCTGTACAGACCGTATTTTCTATCGTCCTACACCAACCCTACACCTAAACCTACCCCTTACAGGAAAATTTTCTGCATTTTTACATTTTCAAAAAACTTCATTCTGTGTGATTTATAAGCTTGTTTACCCGTGGGGACCTCAATTTAGGTCCCCACCGTGACACAAGTCCCCATGAGGCTGTGTGTATTCAGGTCTAAGTCCCCACCAGGATAGAAAAAACAAGTACACACACACACACACACACACACACACAAAACATTTTATGTACCAAATCCCTCAAATGTGTTCCTTTTAACTAAAATTATACTGCTAAATTATCATTTATATTATTATCATAGCATTATCATTAATATTATTAAACACTTGATCACAAAAAAGCAATAAAATGAAGAGACTCACAAAGCACCATGCATATATTCTGCTGAGTCTCATTTGAGCTGGTTTCTTTCATTAAAGAAGAAGGATATAAAAAAACAATAACAAAAATGGATCACTATCAGTTATATCAAGCTATTATTTATTTTCCTTTTTTATGGAACGTTTTTATAAATGGTATGCTTTATGCATATTGTGCTATCTACTGTAGTTAAAACAAACTTAGGCCTATATCATACATGTTATTCTTCTATGCCCTACATTTATTTCTACAGCAGTCATGCCAGTTCCAGCATCAGTGGAGGTGAAGTGGTTACTTGCTGCCTTAGAAATTTCCTCTGGCACATTTATGCATGAAATCATCCGAGGCAATAAATAAGTCAGTACTCCTATAGAGAAGGTGATGAACGTTCCTGTTTTGCATTCCCAGTGATTCCAGCTCTCTGTGTGCTAGAGGGAGCTATCAGATCACTGCATCAGCCTTCTGGATGAATGTATTAGCATGATGTATAGACTACGCTTGAGCACAATGCAGGAAACACTAAGCAATTCTGCATGAATATACTGTATCTTAGCATTGTCCTGACCTCAGAACAGAAGTTCAAAATTAAATTTCTTACCATTTTTTTTCCACAGCCAGGGATTTATGTGTACCGTTTAAGAATAAGGATGACATTAGGTTGAAGGTCGTTGCTTTGTAAGACACAGGCAGTTAAAATGAGCAGGTATTGGCATTGCCTTTGCTTTTGTAGACAGTTTATTCATGGATATTGTCGCTCTGATGAGCCGACTCATGTCTGAAAATCTAAATACAAAACCCACAAGCAGTAATACATAGCATACATAATTATTATACATTATTATACTGTAGACATAATGCTAATGAAACAAAATATACAAGCATGTTATTTTGTTTATATTCTTTTACACAATCACAGAATGTTTTTTGTAGAGTATTTCAGCAGCCGATATTAAAAGACTATACTATTTTGTTAAGAAAAAAATCTAAATCAGATCTGTTAAAATTAACTGTTATGTGATGGCAAAATTAATCTAATAACTCATAACTAATGAGGGGCGATATTGACCTGATATATTGTGCATCTTTAGTTTCTTGGCCTTTCTGGTTGAAATGATATTTCCAGAATGTGGGGGTGCATACATATGCTACTGTGGCTGCTTACCATGGGAAATGTGCTCTGTGTGTAAGGTCAGTCAGGTTACAGCTTCAACCACAACAAGCATGCTAACAGCTTACAAACACACATTACTTTAATACATTAACATTTTTAGAAGGAAATGCTACTTAAAACAAACACTGCATTCATGCACATCCTTATATTATTAGACTGACATTTTAAAAAAAGTATGCAAATCATTTTTAACTGCGTTGTTTTTTTTTCACACTTTTGCAGATCTTTCCACACGACGGCAATTGTGATCAAAGTTCACTTCCTGAAACTACTTCCTCACTATTACTGAGCAAACCTCAATCTTCATATTCACATCACCAATTGGCAGATGACCATGGAGTACCAGAACATTTCTAACAGCTCTCTGTTTGCCCGTTCCTCAGTGGTAGCATCCAGCACTGTTCTGGGATTGTGCTTTGCTCTGGGTGTACCAGGTAATATAGCGGTGCTGGTCATGCTCACCCAACATTTAAAGGAGGGCAGTTTTACCCCAAAACTGATGCTGAATCTGGCTGTCTCGGATCTATTGAGTCTGATTTCTCTGCCTGTGTGGATCTATGCCCTTCTGAACGGATGGGTTTTTGGCCAAGGTCTGTGTAAGTTATTCTCCTATGTGGTGTACTGGAGCCTCTACAGTAGTGTGCTTTCTGTCACCTTGTTGAGTGTGCAAAGGTACCTGCAGGTGCTTTATCCACAGCGATGGGCGAAGCTTGGACAGAAGGGTCAAAAGGGGCTGATTTTTGGGATATGGACATCAAGTGGAGCTCTGGGTTCTTATGCTCTTTATTTCCGAAATGTGAAGAAGAAGAAGGACAGGCTTTTGCACTGTTATCCAGATTATACACATAAACAAGAACAAGTTGCTGTCTTACTTGTCGAGACTCTAGTGATGTTTGTTGTGCCTCTCTTCAGCCTGTTATTCTTCTACCTTCGGCTACATCAACGGATAAGTCAGTCATCTTCCTTCAAAAGCCACAGGCTGACTAAACTGGCCATCAGAATCGTAATGGCCTTCTTCATATTTGGGACCCCCTGTATGCTCAACAACTTTGTCTTAATGGCATTGTCATGGGAATCAGATGTGAGCAATAATGTAACTGGGGCTCTTTTCTTTATCAACAGTTGCGTGAACCCTTTTCTTTACGCCTTTTCAGCTCGAACGCTGCGATGCAGAAGAAAACAGCATTCAGACCAGCCACAACAGCATCAGAATGAAACTGAGTAAACTGTAAAGCAATTCTGAAGCTTTTCTGGTGGTATATGAGTCTAATATTAATTATTTTCTTTTTGAACTGTACCTACACTCTTGAAAATAAAGGCGCTTAAAAGGTTTCTTCACAGCGATGCCATAGAAGAACATTCTTTAAAGAACCATCTCTTTCTTAATTTTTTATAATCTGAAGACCTTCTGACCTTCTTTTGCCACAAAGAACCTTTTTTGAAACAGAAAGGTTCTTCAGATGTTAAAAGGTTCTTTATGGAACCATTTAGACAAACAAGGTTCTTCTATGGCATCGTGAAACACCTTTATTTTTAAGAGTGTAAAGGGAAGTGCATATAAATTTTTTCATCATATCCCGTTTCCTCGGCTTGTAACCTGAATAGAATACTTCTCCATTCCCAAAATATTACAATTAACCACTTAGTATTCCTGTAACAGGACTGTTAAAGCCAACCAAGGATATCTTATGCTTTCTTGTCTTATGTAAAGGTTGTAGCATGAACATTTTCAGTAAGCCTTCATCTTCTTTTTCAAAACTGGTAAGGAATGTGGTTATGCTGAGGCAGGTTAACCACACTTGGTCTTCTGACTGCAGCTTTTAAAGAGACACACAAAAGAGAATTTCTGAACACACAGTAAAGGAACTTCAACCTCTACACAAAGAAAAAGGATGCCAACAAAGACTTATTCTTTTGTTGTAATTTGTTGTTTGAAATTAATTGAAGTCTAAATGAAAGTGGTTATAGAACAGTTTGGTTTATGTCTGTAAATATATTTTCAAAGTTGTAAAATAGAGTTATCTGAGTAGTTTTTACAAGAAAGTACTGTTTCAGACTTTCTACTTTAAAAAAAATCACATTAAGCTCAATGTGTTACTTGCTGTGTCTTTGTCCATTTTTTGTGAAATTTACTAGCAATTTTTAGCGAAAATTGTGTAAATTTTAACTGTCATGACTATTTTTACAATTGCTAGGTTGAGGCAAATGGTCATTTATTGAGGAAAGTTGTTTTATTTAAATGTTATTGCTAATTTTACACATTTTATTATTTACAGTCTGCTGGTCGGAAAAATGGATTAGTAGCCTACTTTTTTTTTTTTTTTTTACTTTTTACATTTTTTGCTGTTTTACAAATTCTGTTAAAAATACCACAATGGCTATTGGCGTCATTGTGTTTAATGAAATGCATCTTTTTCTTGAGCAATAGCTATAGGCCACTGGTGGAAATGTCCAGTGTCAGTGTGTGTGTGTTTTTTTTTTTTGTTTGTTTTTTTTTGTATATAAAATGCTAAAATATATACCATGTGCCTACAGAAACTGACTTTCATAAATAAACACACTGTACCCGTTGTTCGTTTCTTTTGTCCACTTTTAAGCTGACGCCAAATGACAAGCTGAGCCACTTCTCCCTTATATGGCACTAGTTTCCGTAATGTCCACCGTCGTTTTATCTGGACCAATATGAGAAACTGAGGAGAGAGAGAAGAGAGCGCACGAGAGAGAGAGAGAGAGCAAGTGCGCTGCGCTGCGCGTGAGCACAACCTGGCGTACTAGCAGTGCACCCTTCTTCACGTTGCTGTACTAGCTCAAACTCCGCTCACTAAAGAACATAAACTTCACGTAGTGAAAGTCAGCTGGACGTCGCGTTCCTAAACATGAGGAGCAAACGGAACATCTGACAGACCCTGAGCAGCAGTTTGAATCAGGGAGAAGAGAGAGGAGGAGATCGTATCTCCACTCTGCGGATGATTTGTTTGCATTGTGCATTTCTTTCCTCCGTTGCAGATGTGACGAGTGGAATGAGCTGCTTTTACACACTGGTGGTTTCGCTGCAGCATGGGAACTGCCGTGTCCAAGAAGAAGAATTTAAGGAATGATGCGATTTCTTCTGTTGCCGCAAAAGTTAGGTGAGTCTCTGCAGCCGCTGCAGCACGTCTCATGGAGGCTCATGTGCAGATGCACGAAACTATCACATCTCATCACACTTCATATCACAGTTTCCTTGCCGTTAACGACTGTAAAACACTATAAAAATCTGTCAGTAATGTATCAGTGACAGTTCCTGAGGCTGTAATGGCTGTTGACGACACTTTGTATACATAACTAGCTTGCTAGTAACTTTGTTTAAAATAT
>JAFVLL020028236.1:0-35041 GCA_021397915.2 Tor tambroides
TTTCTGGCCGCCTGATAATCCAGCAAAAAGATCTTCGATTAGCGGCAAGGGATACTGTTCCACGGTTAAAACGGGGTTGACAGTAACCTTGAAATCGCCACAAATTCGGACTGCTCCATCTTTTTTTAATACAGGAACAATGGGTGTGGCCCACTCACTAACACTTACTTTCTTAAGTACTCCAGTTTTCTCCAGGCGGTCTAGTTCTGCTTCCACCTTCGGCTTTATTGCATAAGGAACAGGGCGTGCTTTTAGGCACTTAGGTTTACTGTCAGGTTTAATGGCCAGCTTTACCGTAATATCTTTCATGTTCCCCAGTTCGTCTCCGAACACCTCTGCATGTTTCCTCAGGATGTTTTGCAAGCTGGTAGACTCTTTTGCTACTAAATGCACTTCCTGCCAATTTAACTTTATTTTCTCTAGCCATGCTCGGCCCATAAGAGCTGTGTGACTACTACCCTTCACAATATACAGTGGTAATTTTACCTTATGTTTGTTCAGCTCCACAGTCACATCCACAACCCCTGAAAGAGCTACAAGCTCTCCTGTGTATGATTTCAGGGTCAGGTTTGCTTCCCTGGGACAGAGGTGTGGCCACTTTTCAAGATAAGTTGACTCTGCCACGAGCGATACAGCTGCGCCTGTGTCCACTTGCATAGGGACGGCCTCTCCATCCAGCAGTGGCGTCACCCAGTAGCCATCAGAATTTGAAGACACAGACATAACGTGTGAGAACTCATTTTCATCAGATTCATCCTCTTGTTTCCCTATATATTCCACTTGATTTACACGTTTCTTTTTAGTTTTCCTGACATATCCTTTCCTTGGTTCCACCTGTTTAGTTGGATTTACTTTCTCAATTACGGTCAGCTTTTTGTTTTGACATGCACGTTCAATGTGCCCTCTTTTTCCACAGTTTCTGCAGTCTTTGTCTTTGTACCAGCATTCCTGTGCCGGATGACCGCTCTTTCCACAGCGGTAACATGCTTTCTTGCTATCCTGTTTTATTTTCTCACTGTATACTTTGTGAACTTGACTGGATACGCTTAACTCTTGCGCCTCTTTCGCAGCCATTTCCATGGATACACTGATTTCTATTGCTCGCTCTAAGGTAAGATTACTTTCGCATAGGAGTCGTTTTTGAATTGTCTCACTACGCAGTCCACAGACGAATCTGTCTCTTATTGTGTCGTTCAATGCTGTGCCAAATTCGCAGTGTTCCGACAGTCGCTTCAATACGGCAACAAACTGTGCGATCGATTCTCCTTCTACCTGATTGCGTTTATGAAAGCGAAATCTTTCAGCAATGATGAGGGGTTTTGGTGCATAATGTTCTTGGAGCAATGCTACAATGTCTTTAAACAAGCAATCACCAGGCTTATTGGGCTGGACCAGGCTGCGCAGTAGATTATATGTCTTGCTGCCCATTACACTGAGGAATGTTGGTACCAAAACTTCATCTTTTATCCCGTTGGCTTTGACGAAATAATCAAACCGTTCAGTATATGAGCTCCATTGCTCGACAGTTTCATCATATGGTCCGATTTGCCCCACTAGACCCGCCATTTTTTTTTTTTAGTCCGTTTTCAAGTTTATTTTTCCACTCACTCTTTTGTAGCCGATTCTTTCCTCCCGCGCCGGATTGTGTCGTCTTCGTGATGTGCAGCTGTCGTCTCTTTTCTCTGTTTGCACTATTCTCCCAGCGCGATGCCTGTTAGCTTCCGACGAACGCGTGCAATCGCGTGCAGCCGTTGTCAGCTGAAGAACACTACATCCAGAAGTGTCGCGGAAGATAGGAGACCATTTATCCTCGTCGCCAGTTTTGTTACATCTTCGTTATATGATCGTGTACTGTGTTAAACGACGACACTGACACGAGCCTTTGTAGAATGCAATTTTACTATCTGTTCACTGGTATACAGGTGACATTCAGCGCATACTGCGCATGTGCCATACAACAGAGCACCAGTACGGGGAGTCGTAAGGACAAAATGCACAACGCTTAAAATGCAATACACAACACTCTCCCTTTCGGTGCAGCAGAGCTGCAGCTCTCTTCGGACGCAGTGAGAGTCCCTCCATCAGTCGTGTCTCCTTGCTTATTCAACATCGGATGGGGCTCCCCTTCTGATGCAGCAGGGCCGCGGCTCCCTTCGGTCGCAGTGTGACCCCTCCATCTGTCATTTCGGGTTGCGCTGCGCACTCAGTGGCGGACAGGGCTCTCACTCCCGGTGCAGCAGAGTTGCAGGCTCCCTTCGGACGCTGTGAGAACCCTCCATCCGAGGCATCAAACTGCGCCTCATATTAAGTCGCAAGGGGGACTCTCCCTTCCGGTGCAGCAGAGCCGCAGCTCCCTTCGGACGCAGCGAGAGTCCCTCCATCAGTCGCGTCTCCTTGCTTATTCAGCATCAGACAGGGCTCTCCCTTCCGGTGCAGCAGATCCACGGCTCCCTTCGGTCGCAGGGTGAACCCTCCATCTGTTGTTTGAGTTACGCAGCGTACTTGGCGGCGGATGGGGATTTCCCTCCCTTTGGATGCAGCGAGAGTCCCTCATTTGATATCTGCCATCGTGCTCCTCCGACGCTACAAGCCACAGCTCCTGTCGAGCACTGAATGGGCTCTCCGGTCACCCTGCCTCCTTTTTCTTCGCAAATTTGAACCCATATCTCTTCACAGCATGCGTATTTGGGGGGCAACTAAAAATTTTTGCTCTCTGGATGCTGTCCCATGCCTTTAAGCTTCTTTTGGGGAATTCTCTGGGTTCGGGCCATATTCTGGGCTCGGAGCTCTCCCCCAGGACAGCACGCCAAAATATGCTTACTATTTGCTATCAGATTAGATGTAAGGGTGAACTTGTGAACTAGTATGTCTTTCTCCTGTGCATTGATATTCTAAAGCTAAAGACATGTACTGGGTGTTTATGAATTACAGTAAATAAGGACCAAAGATTTCATACTTTTAAAAGGAAATGAAAGCATCAGGAAAGTGGTCCATATTACATTTGTGTAATAAAGTCATATGATAGCTTTGTGTAAAGAAAAATAATTTATGTTGTTATTTACTGATAATCTTGCTTGTGACTTGATAATTGAGTTATTGTATTGAATTTAAAAACAGGACCAGTTTGATTTGTGAATGAATTAAGTTTATGTGAACCAGATTAACAAATTAATTGAAGGATTTTGACTCAAAAGAATGTTTGGTCATGAATTGAAAACTGACACATTTTGAAGTTCCACATGAGGCTGAGGAAATGAATACTTTAAAGTTCTGATTTTTCATATTCATAGGGTCTTTTAACAGATCATGTATTTATGTGCTAACTTTAAGAAGTTTAGGGTTAAAAAATGTGACAGTAAAGACATTTATAATATTACAGAAGATTTCTGTTTCAAATAAATGCTGCTCTATTGAACTTCTTTTCATTAAAGTATCCTAAATAATTAAATTAAGAAATACTACATTAATAATAACGAGAAATGTTTCTTGAGCAGGAAATCAGCATATTAGAATGATTCCTGAAGGATCATGTGACACTGAAGTAATGATGCTGGAAATTCAGCTTTGCAATCGTAGGAATACATTGCATTTTAAAACATATTGAAATAGAAAAGTTATTTTAAATTCTAATCTTTTATTATATTACTGGTTTTATTGTATTTTTTTCTGTATTAAATTAATGCAGCCTTGGTGAGCATAAGAGACTTCATTCAAAACATTACAAATCTTACTGACCTCAAATGTTTGAATGGTAAAATATGTTTGGCCTTCTAACTTGCATGTTATTGAATGTCACAGTTTTTTATTTTTTATTTTTTTTTTATTGTTACACATTAGATTGCTCTTCTGTAAATTTACACCGTGTGTCTTCAGTGCCTTGCCAAGACAGTGTTTTGCAAAAATATATGAATAAATTTATCTATAACAACTAAAATATAATTGGAAAGAGACTGATGAATGTAAAAAACAGGGAAAAGGATGCTGGGTGAATACCAATTTTTCCAGTTATGAAAAAAGATAAGAAAAGCTTTTGTGATAATTTGCTGTTGTATTATCAAGCATAATTTGTATTGAGTGAAGTGCATTTAACATGTAGGGGGTGAGGGGTGGGGGGTATAAATGGTGTACACTTGTGTGCGTGCCTGTGTTCTGTCTCCGTGCTTCCCTGGGGAGTGAAGGACAGTTGATAGGATGGTAATGAAGGAAGAGAGGAGGAGAACAGGAGAGTGCTGACACTTATTACTGCGGGTGAGAACCACGACAGTGAAACCCACACAAAAAAATTTCTCACCTCTAAAACCTCTAAAAAAAGGTGTATTTACACGTATCACACGTGTCACGTTCACACACTAATGTATTTCCTGTGACACATTAAGTGTGTAATCATGACAATATCAGGCACACACACAAAGTTTATGTCTTTTGTTTGCCAGGCACATACACCATGCTATTTCTGTGGAGGTCTGCAACAACTACTTATCTCTCTGAAGGGTGTCTGTGTGTGAGAAGTATGTGATTAACAGCTGAAATAACACCTTTTGAAGACACTGATCTGATGGAGGCATACAACACAAGTGTGTGTGTGTGTATGTGGAGGAGCCAGCATTTTTTCTCTTTCTTATAGAACATTCCTCTACCTCTCCCTTATTTAAACTGCTTTTTGTATGAGAAGATTTACAGAAACAATATCTATAATATCCATTTGCATTTACACAAGGGAAATGTAAGTCCAAATTTAAATGTGGCTCATGTGTCTAAAATGTGAAACTGAAATATGTAACTAGTCAACATGAAATCAAAATTGACCTTGTGTGATTCACCTATGCATTTTACTACATTAAGTAAGTAAGTAGATAGATAGATTGTTACCTTTTATCAAAATGTGTAACTTCCTTCTGCTCTTATTTTGAAGTGACTTTCCCTTTCATAATTTGGGCTACTGGATAATGCCATTAAATTAAATTATTAAAAATAATTATTTAAGCTTTGTTTTAGCAAACTCACATTCATTCAGGCTCTGTTTTGATTAATGTCTACTTTATATATTCCAGTTCATCCAATTATGTTTCAGTCAGATATACATTCAATTTTTAAGTAAATGTGTTGCAAACAGCAATTTTTGTTGACTTTAATGGATTGCATGCAGTCATGCTAAATTACAGAAGTAATGATCTCAAGTGCTTTTGGAAGTACTGTAACATTTTGGGCATCCAATTAAAATTAGATTCGAAATTATATTAAAAAATTATATAATTATAAAATTATATAATATATTCACCTTTGCTGCCAGAAAACATTTTATTGTGGTGGATCAGTGATAAGGTCTCCTCACTTGGCATGAGGTGATATTTGCTGTGTTCCCACTGGAACCCTTTTCTTTCTAAAACAGACCAGTTCTACAAGGTATGAATGGCTTATTGGGACATGTCATTTCTCATCTGTCATTTCACATCAGAGTACCTCATCTTTTTCATAATATTTGTCTCTAACCTCTTAAGTTTTCATTGTGGATATTTAGGCAAACGCTCTAGAATTTATTGCAGTGTTTTAAGTTCAGAGTTTGAAACTTGTCAATCTGTCTTGTACGCCAGGGTGATGTCATCATGAAAAAAAAAAACATTCACCTCACTCAGAACATACCCTGCTTTAGTGTTGCTGCATATCCTGCCAGGTTCAAACATATTGATATTGAAGCTTTTATATCCCAAGATTTGGAGACTCTAGATTAAAGTCTAGCAGTGCTGATCTGACTGTTATTAAAATCAGTCAAGGGTTTGTCAGAGTATAATGAGGTAAGCAATTTATCATAGAGAAACCAACAATATTAGAGCAACAGAACTGAATTTCATTTCTTTCTTACACACACACACACACACACACACACACACACACACAGAGACACAGAGAGAGACTTTAATTTAATCAGGTGCTAAATCTACTTATTTCTATCAGTATAATGAACTTTAATGAATTCACCTAACACTCTCCTGAAACAAGGCACATAAGTTCATTTTCATCTGCTTTGAATTAGAACTCAAATATGGAATAGATAATTAGTGAGCTGCTCAGACTAGTCTGAGACTCAGTGTGATTGACAAGAGTAGGAGGGCAAATGGAATGGGGATGTTATTACCCTTTATTGTTTTTTTTTCTAGGAGGATATTTATAAAGCCTCAAATAAAATATGACAAAATGGCCCCCAATGATGCCATCTGACTCACTCTTTCATTTCTCTCTCTCTCTCTGTCTCAGACTGTCTCTTAAGATTGAGGATTCAAAGACATATTAAAAGCATGCATATACATCTCTCCCTTTCTATAAGTATTGATGTTGTCTGTGAATCATGCAGTGCTTCGTAAAGCAAGGCAAAGAACATGTCAAGTATTGTTTACATAAGTGGCTTCATCTTTACAGAACACAGACATACAAATAATCACCACAGTCGGATTCTCTGCATGTAAACATCAAAACACAGGTGTGCTATTACCCTGCCTAAGTATGTGTATGTGTGTGTGTGTGTGTGTGTGCATGATAGCCGCTGTGGGTGGATACTGATTGAGCTCATTGTAACTCAGAGCAGGTGTGTTCGTCTTGCGTTCATCAAACAAATAAACGAATAAATATTTATCATTCTGACTCATTTCTCCAGCAATTTTAACCAAATTAGGTAGAACAGAACTATTGATAAGGCATACGTCAGTGCATGCACTATTAAAAATAAAGTTTCCATAAGGAATTTTTTGAATAGATATCATAGAAGAACCATTTTTGGTTCTTCAAAGAACGTTTCAAGAACTTCTTAAAAGAAATACTTTTTTCTTAATGTGAAGAACATTTATCTAAAGAACCTTCTTCCAATATAAAGAACCTTTTGTGGAATAAAAAGATTCCATGAATGATAAATATTCACTGAAGCCAATAAAGAACATTTAATTTAAGGGTGTGTGGTAGGAGAAATTGTGTCTGTATTTGAGAGAGATATGAAGAATATGTTTGAGAGAAGGCTGTACTCTAGATTACTCAAGCTGAACAAATTCAAACAGCTATCTTTAATTATTTCCTGTTCCATTAGTCCTGGAAGCAGCTGCCCATATGAACACTGATTCTAATGCCTTTGCTGGATCCATCTCTGGAAGAGTGAAAGATGGCTAGGACTGAGACAGTCTAACATACTAACAGACTGAAAACCGGCCTTGATGCATTATTTATCACAACACTCACCTTTTTTTCTTTTGAAAGAAAAAAAAGACCACGATTTGAGACCATTTGTATCTAGGATCATGCCTCTAGAATCAAAGATAGAGCCTTATTTAAACAGAAGGTCTGGTAGACGTGAAACTTGGTTCCTACTGCAACAGAAAAATAAGAGTTTCAAACAGAGGAACATAGAACAAAAAGATCTGAACCATTTAATTATTAATTTGCTTGTTTTTCCTGTGTTTTCTGTTTAATTGTATTTTTCTTTTTAGCCCAGGATTTTTTTTTTTCCATGTCTGGAAGCTTTGGAAAATATCACACAATGAAGCTTTTTTTTTTTTTTTTTGGTGGGCAAAGTCAGCTTTAGAACTTTGGCATGAAGTGTCTGCCTAGTTTCATTGTTAACAAGAAAGGAGAGAAGGCAAGGTAAGAATGGAGGAGGAAAAAGAAAGAAGGAGAAAGAGAAGTTATGGTGGATAAGAGGTGGTTTGAAAAGGGGGAATTGAGGTTAAGAAATAAACCAGGACTGGCCAGAGAGTTGCCATGGTGTTTTGAAGAGGGCATTCAGGCTATTTTTTCATACTCTGCCTGGATAAGCTGAAAGGATCTTTTACACAATGGACAATGAAGGGAATCATCTGTTCCCTTTCAGCTGGTCACTTTTGACGTCACATCGGTGACTGTGAATTGGGAATCTCACCAGAGAGACCAATCTACTTAGAGTGTAAACTAAATAAGCCAATGCACATTGGCATCCAAAATTTGCATCTGACTGCCAAACATTGCAGCACGAGTATAAATGGGCAGCAGGTGCAATGTATATTCAGCTTTTCGCTTCAGAGCTGAGCGGTTTTGTTTTGCTTTGCTCCTCCTACCCGTCTGAAGAATGAGTCATTGCAGGAATCCTCTACAGGCTGCACTACCCCTGTTGTGTTGTGGCGGCCATCTCCCCTGTGCACTTCAGCACTACTAAAAGAGCAACTTCCTAAAAGAGCATTGCATCGGTGTGACATTGCGTCTTTTTAAAGGCAACGTTGCGTCTTTCTAAAGACGACGTTGCATCTTTTTAAAAATGTCATTCCACCCGTTCGTTTCTGGATGCAGTTGTTTGCGCCGGCAAACGGTCATGATCGCTGCCTCACATGTCTGGGCATTTGGCATGCTGAGGTGGCATTCGTGGATGAGTCATGTTCCCATTGCAGGAAGATGACCATCTCTGAGCTGCGGACCAGGCTCCAATACCTCAAAAGAGGTGGTCTTCTGGTGCCTCTGCCTCTGGGTGGTCTGAGGGTGACAGTGAGGTCTTCCCCACCGAGGAACCAACCTCCCAGGGACCCTCACTTTTCTTGTACTCCACAAACAGTGGACTTGCCCGGGGAATGTACTGGATCTTCTTGGAATGTACCAGCCCTATCCTTCGGGGCTGCACCCTATGACCGGATGTCAATTGTTGCATCGGAGGGTGAGTTTGATTTCTCTGCGGATGAGGATACAGTTGCGCTGCCTCCTTCTGGGATGGTGGCAGTGCCAGAATCTGACCCGGAGATGATGGCTATCCTTGCCCGGGTCGCAAAGAGGGTTGGGCTCAAGTGGAAACCTCCACATCGCTACCCCACTGCGGGTATGTCTGTGTCTCCTCTGGTTTCTGGGAGCCTAGCTAATGCTTCCCAGCCTGTCTCGCTGGCTCTTTTGGACCATCAGACTTGGCTATGTGATTCAGTTCGCCTGGTGTCCCCCCAAGTTCAGTGGCATCCAGTTCTGAAACCGAAACTGTTTCAGAGGCTCCTGGGGCATTTGGCAACTGCAGTGGCAGTCACACTACTGGGGCTGCTTCATATGAGACCACTTCAGCACTGGCTCTATGGCCGAATCCTGAGATGGGCGTGGCATTGTCGCTTCATGTCATTTACATTCCGTGTGTGCTCAATCATGCAGCCGACAAGCTCTCACAAGCTGTGCTCCCGGGAGAATAGAGACTCCAACCCTATCCCCAGACCAGGTCCAGCTCATTTGGAGACGGTTTAGAGCCGCTCAGGTTTGTGTCTCCAGAAACCTCTCACTGCCAGATGTTTTATTCCCTGACCGAGGGAGCCTCGGCATGGATGCATTGG
This sequence comes from Tor tambroides, assembly GCA_021397915.2. Taxonomy (NCBI): domain Eukaryota; kingdom Metazoa; phylum Chordata; class Actinopteri; order Cypriniformes; family Cyprinidae; genus Tor; species Tor tambroides. The sequence continues at coordinate 9,309 of JAFVLL020028236.1, forward strand.
CACAGAGCTGGCCGCGGGGCCTGCCCAAGTATGCATTTCCCCCAGTGAGCCTGTTTGTACAGACACTGTGCAAAGTCAAGGAGGATGAGGAGCAGGTCTTACTAGTGGCACCTTATTGGCCCAACTGGACCTGGTTCCCAGAACTGATGCTCCTCGCGACAGCCCCTCCCTTGCGGATTACTCTGAGGAAGAATCTACTGACTCAGAGATGGGGCACCCTGTGGCACCTGCATCCAGACCTCTGGAGACTCAATGTTTGGTCACTGGTTGGGACACAGAGGTTCTAGGTGACCTACCCCACGAGGTAGCGGACACCATCACTTCGACACGAGCACTGTCTACGAGACATGCTTACACCTTGTAGAGCCTGTTCTTCGAGTGGTGTTCCTCTCGCAGAGAGGACCTCTGAATGTGTTTGATCAGAGCCATATTTTCTTTTATGCAGCAGGGGTTGGAGCGAAGGCTGTCTCCCTTTACTCTTAAAGTATATGTTGCTGTGATCTCCTGCACACCATGACCAGACAGATAGCCTTCATTTGCTGTATTCTTGAAAACTGGTAGTAAGCTGGGAGCCCATATGTAGTGACCTTGAGGGGATATTCTTCCAAGGTATAGCTTCCAAGCCCATGTCTTCCCTTTGTTGAGCCCACTCTGCTGTCTCTGGAAAGGTGTAGCCAACCTAACTGGGTCTGAGAAACTCCAGAGACTTCCATATGCAGTACAGCCCTACGGGGTTAGTCCATATGTGTAAATTCCACTTAGAACCTTCCTCTGATGGACGTGGCTTCCACAGCATTCCTTTTCCAGTGGAATGTGTATGCTTTCCCAGTGCTTTCCAAGACTCACTGAGTGGGTAGTGCAGGAACAGCAGTGATCGACCTTCTCTGTGTAAGCCCTGTCCTATCCTCTAATAGGAGGGATCAGGGGGATTACGCAGGGCACTGGAAGGGGCAGCATCAGTGGCGCTTTGGTAGGGATTCCCAACTCGTCGGTCACTGACATGAAGCCTCTGTTCCCTCCTTCAGGGAATGAGGGTAACCGAGACATTTTCTTCATTGTGTGCATGTACATGACTGTCTGTGTTTGTGTGTGTGTGTGTGTGTGTGTGTGTGTGTGTGTGTGTGTGTGTGTGTGTGTGAGAGAGAGAGAGAGAGAGAGAGAGAGAGAGAGAGAGAGATTTTGTGATTAGAGAAATATTAACAGTATGTAGAACTGAATTCTTGTTTTAACGTTTTTGGAAGAAGTTCCTTATGCTCACTAAGGCTGCATGTATTCGATCAAAAATACACTAAAAGAGCTATAGTGTGAAATAAATTTAAAATAACTGTTTTCTATTTTAATATAAGTAATAAATAAAAATAAAAATAAAATCTGAGCTTGTGTTAGGCTTGCAATGATAACTCAATAGAAAGACCATTATTTTTAGAGTCTATTTTTGCATCTGTAACGAAGAGTCCACTGAAGGCGAGCGTAGTATGAACCCAAGTGGGGAAGCATGACACAAACAGGAACCATAACTAAACTTCAAAATAAAAGACATGAAAACAAGAACATGAACCAAAACCCAAAACAGACCTTACAGCATCACACATTCTTTTTATATATATAAAATTTTATTTCTTTTGCTGAAATATGACAGTATGAAACACTCATTCTACTCTAACACTGCAATCCATTCCTTCTGAAGTTATAAAGTAGCTTATCCAGGAAGGATATATGCAAATCTCAAATTTTGGTCAATATGAAGTGTCTAAAATGTCAGCAAGAGACAGCATTTGTGCCAGAAGTGCACCTTTGGTGACCAGAAAAGCTTTGTAGTTTGACAGGTTTTGAGACAGAGCTTGCTAAATATATGCATTTCAAAGAGAGAAAAAAAGAGACACAAGGGATTAAAACAGAAAATTTAAATTAAAAGTGAAAAAGAAATAAATCTGTGTTAATAATGGAAAGAATGAGATGGAAAGAGTGAGAAAAGTGGTGCTTTGGCACAACGCAACAATGAACAGATTTTCAAACAGTGCCCTCTGGCCTGTGTGTGCATGTATGTGAGCGTTTGTGTGTTTGCACAGGGGGATTGGAGTGTTTAAAGCAAACCCTATGTGTTTTGGAGATTAGGGGACACACAGAGAGCACAGAATAGTACAGCACACCATGAACCCACAGAACAAAACTATCACACAAGTTTTACGGCAGAGAGAAAGAGCAGAAAGCTGGAGGAACAGGATAAGCCAACAGAGAAGAACTCCAGGTATTCTGAATTCCTCAGGCACATGCAGAGAGGAAATGGGCTAAGGATAGAGAAATACAACAAAAGAACAGAAGAGTAAGAGAATAAGAGGATGATTGAGGAAGGGAGAGGAGGAATGGATTTATTTCCTGGAAGACCAAAAGAAAGTAATCAGAGAATTCATGATGTCTTCTTTAGCACCATGCTGCTTTTCATTTGAACTTTTTTTGCCTCTGAGTGAATGAATCCTACTTCTCCTGATTGGCTCTGTCAAATTGTTATTGTGACAACAGAGACGCAGTTTCAGAAAAATTGTTGGATAGACTGAGGTTTCATCAGGCTTGTCCTTAGTTTAGAAGAGGAGAGGAGCTTAGGGAGAACATCTTCAAATGAGCTTGTCAAGCTATAAACTACTCATAAAGTAGTTACACAGCCTTTCTCTAAAGAGACAACATCTTTATAAATGTAGATGACGTTTAATTCTCCACTTAGAGTATTTATCTAACACAAAAAATAGGGTTAATTATGGTTTAAATTAGGGTAACAGCAATAAATGAAATTTTATGATAAATGCAGTTAATAAAACTAGAAAAATAACTTACTCTTATGGCAGTTCTTACAGCATTTGTATGAATTGGTGGCTCTGATGTAATATCTCATATAATGTAATATCTCACAATGCGACTACAGTTCTCTATTTTTATTTTCTAGTTTTAATGTGCATATATAATTTCAAAATCAATATCATATGTTGCCTATTATATGTTTATGGATGCGTTTCTTCACTGTATGTACTATGTGGGGTCATATGAATGTCTTTCCAGTCAGTCTGTTCAATAATTCATGAATGATATTTAGTCAGTATCCTGGAGGTTTCTGTTTGGCTATACCACCTACAGAGAATAAGGAAGTCTGCTCTCTTGCCCTTAGTGTAGCTGCACAAATATGATTTATTTCAGCTTATTTGAGATGTGTATATCTGTGTGTGTGTGTGTGTGAATGTGTTTGTTCATGTCCAGACAAATGCAATCAAGGAAATGTCAAGTGGATCATCACACTTGCATCGTTTTGCATCAAGTCCATCTGCTCAGTGAAGTGTGACTATTTCATCTTGAGTGTTCACACAGGCCGCATCTTCAGTCTACACATACACACACACACACACACACACACATGCACAGAAAAGATCGGATGACTAGAAACTGACAAAGAATTTTGAATTGATTTTCTCATAAAGTTAAGCATCTCTTCACACCAATGACATCGCCAGACATGTTCTCCACATCAAGTACATACCGACTCTAGAAACTAGTCATAGTTAACAGGCACAGAAAAAAAGTAGTTGTGTCTGTTACATAAGGTCTTCCATTAGAGAAAACAACAAGTTATACATTGAGGACATTTAGTTAATTAAGAATAAAACCTGAGACACTTTGATTGGGTTTGCCAGGTTAGTGGCATCAAATCTTTGAAACATACTCTGTATAACTATGGATAGGCTTTGTTTTCTGAACAATGTCTGTGAAATAATCTGTATTTTTCATGATGAATCTGAAATTGTGATTATAAAATATGGACACATTTGATGATTTCTGTATGCCCCATTGTAAGGTTTTTGCACACTAGTCTATTGCATTAAACAGTTTCAGACAAACAAAACACACCTTGAGTGCATGTGTAAAACAAAACAAACAAAAACCAACTTTGATTGGTCACTTATCTGTCTGTCACACTCTTCCTGTCTAATGGTGTGTTCACACCAAAAGCGAAGCGAACATCTGCATTGCGTTACTCGCTCAAGATTACTTGCGGGATGTTTTTTGTGTCACTCATGCGAATATAAAACAAAAACAATAAAAAACATTTTCTGATACAACCAGATGCGTCAAACCGGACGTGTCAATAAGACTGGCTAGCGCTACAAGGTGTCATGCAAATTTTCCAGTCAACTTGCATGGAAGACGTGATTGAGGCGAATATCAAGTTTTCGCGGCAAATGCATCGCCTAATTCGTGTCATTTGCATTGCCCGGCGCAACTATTGTAGTTAAGTAAAACTAAACCATAAAACATTTTTCATTAAACAAGGGTATTAAAAATCTTTAATTGAACTTAACTTGATGTAAAATAAAACTAAAACTGAAATAAAAATGATTAAAATGACAAATAACTGCTAAACTAATAAAGACACACAACGGAAATGATTAAACTTAAAAAAACTACTAAAACGAAAATAATTTAGTATATAAAATAATGTAGTAATAATATAGTATATCATATATTATACAGCATTTTTTTCAAACATTTTATATTTTGTATTTTAAACATTTGTATTTTTAAACAGCATTTTTTTCAGGTGAAATTATTTTGAAATTTTTAGATTTTAAAACAGTTCAAGTCTGCAAAAACCTTTTTGTCAGATTTCTTGTTCTACTGAGTTGAAAATGAGGTAATAGCTACATGATAATAGCCACTCTAGCACACCACCAGCTGAGACCTGTCTGGTTTCAGTACATCATGAAGATCCAACTGAAAAGTAACTCAATTGTAAGAACTAGTAATTCACAAAAGAAAACCAATAAAGCAAATAAAGAGATAAACACAAACAATATTGCTCAGTGGAAAAGTGATTCAGCTTCATACAGCAATAAAGGAACATTGTGTGCTGTACTCTGTGTTACAGACAGGGCCGTTTGAAGGAATTTGGGGGCCCCAAGCAAAATGGACATGGAGGCCCCCCGCACGCACGCAAAGGAACCACAGCATCAGTCAGGACTGCTGGCCACTGTGCAGGGTCATCAGCTATAATTACAGTGCTTGTGGTACCTTGAGCTGTAGAGGTAACCTCAGTGTTGGGAAGTGGTGCAGACTCAATTTCTGTTCTGGATGCAGTATCTTCCACTGTGAGAGATGCTATTGACGGTGTAGCTGGGGAAAAATAATGTTTTTTTTATTAATATAATCCATCTGTTCAGGTACAGAATGCATCACAGAGTGTCTGACACCTAGAAATTTGACAGGCACTACTGTATATAAAAAATTCTGAAATGTCCATGGGCAAAAGTGACTAGTATTTACACAGTTTGATGGGAATTCAGTAGTGATTTGCACTGTTTTTTTCTAACAATATGACAGCACACACTTATCAGTTTAAACTCTGGGCTGTGCAGGATATCAGCTATAATTATAGAGCTTGTGGTACCTTGTGCTGAAGAGGAAACATCAGCACTGAGAAGTGATGCATCTGTTGATGTTGAGGATGAAGTTGATGGTGTAGCTGAGAAAATAATAATTAAAAAAAGTTTAAATTACCATTTCACTGTTAGCATATTGAAAGGGTCACTTTTAACAGCTCAACTCAGGTCAGTGAGAGAAATTCACTCTACCTTCATCAGTGGAGGTATCTTGGGAAGAGCTTCTGAGGGCTGAAATTTAAGCAAAGCACCTTGAGGGAGAAAGAAAAGATGGTAACACTTTATAATAATAACAATCATTAATAGAAGGTAAATTGACAGTTAATTAATCTTTAGTCTTTAGCTATGCATTTACTGAATGAGCACTGTGCAGCTGTTAGATCCGACTGTACTTTGTATTTTATTTTATTTTCTAAACTGTTTTAATTATTCTTATTTCTTTTTATTATTTTAATTTCTTCTATGTAAACACTTTGAATTGCCATTGTGTATGAAATGTGCTATATAAATAAACTTTTTACTGTTAACAAACAATGAAATTATAATTAAATGTTTAATTATTAGTAGTGCTGTGAGTCGACTACCAATGCTTAAAAACATCCCAAGCTAATGTTTGATGCACAGAATTTGTGTGTGGTTTTTCTAAATAGATTATCACAGTGGAATAGTTAGTATAGCATGCTATGCCACTTTCATCAAAACCTATTATTATTACAAAGCTATAGCAATATCATGTCATTAAATATGATAAACAGCGATTCTGGAACAGATCTGCGTCTTCCTTATCCCGTTAAAAAACATATTGCAGTATGTAACCATATTCCGTCCGTTCAAAAAAAGTTGCTTAACTGTTGTTACAAGCAGCATTTGCTGTCAGGCAGGTAGCTTAGCTAACATACATAAACATATTTCTGCTAGCCTACCTGCTGCAAAAGTACACCATTTGTACAAGACAAGTAGAGCTATTTTATGTGTAATTTATCACTTACCACTGTCTTGTTTTCTTATCCTCCTCTTCCTTTCTCTTCTTTCTTTTTTGGCTTCCTGAAGCATAATTCCCTTCATGACTGCCGAGGAAGTTTTTGTATTTTATGGCAGCAGAGATCGCGTGGTTGGCTGGCTGCTGTCAGCGAGGGCCCCTTGAGGGGGATCCCGATAACAATCATTGCACTTTACTGCATTCACTATCAATGGGGCGCTCACACAGTTTGTCGCTGCATTTTATTCTTAACCAGTCGTTGTCTTGGGGCCCCAGGCCAGCTCGGGGCCCCAAGCAATTGCTTGGTTTGCCTGCCTTGTCGCGACGGGCCTGGTTACAGAGTTTATATTTATTGAACAAAGCTCCAGGTCTGTGTGATCCTTGTGCAACTACACTGTGCGCAGCTGTAATGCACATCTTTATTGAGGAATGCCAGAAGTGAGCGAGCGTACATCATGTTCCAATGATGTCTGGAGCCGACACATAAGGAGATTGTTGTTTAAATCCCACTCAGGCTGATTTGTGCCCATTACAACCATTTAAATATCTTCTAAGAATTCAGGATGTCTTCTACACAAAGAGTGCATGATACATCTGCTCAGGACATCTGCTGTCTAACGAAATATGAGCAAATCTGTCCTTCTCGACTGTAGAGTCTCATTAGTTGGAGGAATACAGGAGTATGTTCATGCTGTGATGGGTTTTGTGTACTATTATAAGCTCTATTGTGGTTTACTGTTTGTGGTAGTAGTTATTCATGTGCATACAAGTTATGTCCCTCAATATCCGTTGTTGTTGCCCTCTGATTTTAGAGATAGGTTTTGGGGTCACACTTTATATTAGATGGCCTTAACTACTATGTACTTACATCAAAAAAAATAAGTACAATGTACTTATTGTGTTCATATTGTATTGCAAAACACTTTTGCTGCTATTGAGGTGGGATACGGGTAAGGTTAGGGACAGGTTTGGTGGTATGGGTAGGTTTAAGAGTGGGTTAAGGTGTAAGGGATGGGTCAACAGTGTAATTATAAATGTAAGTTCAGAAATTAATTACAGATGTAATTACATATAGGTATATTTAAAATATAAATACAATGTAAAAACATGTATGTACACAATAAGTGCATTGTACCAAATGATTAAGTAGTAGTTAAGGCCACCTAATATAAAATGGGACTGTTTTAGGTCTATGATTGTCTAATAGGAATTTTGGTGCAGAGATAACAAACAGTGTTGCATCAGGAACATGTCCTATTTATGTAGCCTGATGTTTTCATATAAGCTACTGCTTTGAGTGACAGGATGCACTCAGAAATGAGCATGTCCACTTACCTCAACTAATGACTCACTGAGGATACGGCGTGTACACTCCACGAGCACATACACATGCACATGTTTATATGCCCTGCATGCATTCAGAGAGCTCTAACGAGATGTGCACTACATATAAAATCTTTTCTATTGATGTGAACACAAATATGATCAGACTTGTTTTGAGATTGGGTGGGGGTGGCAGGTGTTTGACACAGCTGACTATTCTGGAAGAATGAAAATAAAAACCAGAAATGAGTCTTTGTAAATGTTTATTTTTCTGGACAAAGTGTGGTTTTCTCTGCTCTAAACTGAACTTTGTAGGCTATGATGTTCACCCCATAATATTTTGGGCTATGTATAACCATATTCAGGAGCAGTGTTCTCATTTTATTGTTATCAGAATGGCTACATTTGATGTTAAAACGTCTAATATCAGTGCAGATTTTCACTTATTTTAGCTTGCAGGAGCTGTCAATGAAGATTGGATTCTGAATGTAGAGTCATTAATATAATTTAAACAGAAAAAATAAATAAAATTAAATAATATTATTACCCCCAAAATAAAAATGTATTCACTCTTTGCTCACTAATGGATCCTCTGCAGTGAATGGGTGCCGTCAGAGTCAAACAGCTGATAAATACATCATAATCATCCACAAGTAATCCACACGACTCCGGTCCATCTCTAAAGTCTCGTGGAGCAAAAATCTGTGTGTTTGTAAGAAACAAATACATCATTATGGTATTTTAACTTTATACCTTGCTTCTGGCCAAAATACAAGTCCAGTAAACACTTTCCCAGCGAAAAAGTCCATCCCTTGCTGTCCGCTTATATCAAAATCCACTGACATATTTGTTTAAAACTGTTTTGTACTCTTTTTACTCGCCTGATCTGTGCATATTTCTCTCCTGATTCAGGCGAGATGCAGTTTTTACCAGAGAAAACAATGTTAAGGATAGAGGACTCATATTTTAATCAAACTGTGTGGATTACTGGAGTCGTGTGGATTATTGTTATGTTTTTACCAACTGTTTGGACTCTCATTCTTTCGGCACCCAGTCAGTGCAAAGGATCCATTGGTCAGAAAGTGTCGTAATGCTAAATTTCTCATTTTTTGGTTAACTATTCCTTTAATAGTTATAATTAGGCCTATATTGTTTTGCAATAATGAACAGAAATCACTTTCGCTAACAAAAGAAATCCACCACTGTGTACAAAACAATCAGCCTAGCAACAAGACACAGTAGTGTCTGACTCAATAGTGAGTGTTGCCAAGGCCGATGAACATTAGGAAACGTCAGATATAGCAAATACTGGCCAATCAGCACTGAATGTTCCAGAGCACCGTGTAATAGATGGTCTTAAACATTAGTGGTCTTGATTATTAACTACTCCTGGGAGACATTCAGGTAATCAGGCCTGAGAGTGTCAGTCTGCTGCTGGACGCAGATATATCCTTCACCTTCATCAAATCTATCAGAGAGTTTGACTCTTCATGTCCTATTCTTTTCCTTCACCCTTCTAAGGTCTTCTGAAACTTTAATGTCAGAAGTATTTTTACACCAGCAGTCTGTCAGCGTTATTAGTCTCCTCAGCTTTTAGACACTGTGAGAGATGAGCTGGAGAAAACTGTCATTTCTGAAACTCAGAGGTGAAAAGATGAAAAGAGTAACATGATGTAGTCTGGATAGTCTCTCAAGAATGAAGTTCTGCACCTGTTTTAACATGAAAGGTGTAAAGATTTGAAATAACATGAGTCTCTATAGTTATTTGGGTCTGTATGTTTATGCATCTTCATAAACATTTACACATATAGGAGGTGATTTCTTCCTTTTTGATAATCTAGCACATGTGATTTGTCTTTTCCATAAATATATTTGATAGTATACACACAGGCACATGTAGATACATATACAAAAAGCACAAATGCATTGACATCCAATTTCCTCCCCCTCACTTTCTCTCAGTATTTCACAGTTTACTTTGGTCTTCTATCTTTCATTCCCACCTTTTAGCTCTCTGTGTCCTGGCAATATGTCACTTTTGCAGTGAAACCTGTAACTCATTCACCATCTGAGATCTGTCCATGGAGAGCTCTTTTTCTCTCTCTGTCCCTCCTGTATTTCAGTCTTTACCTTTCAACCTTTTTCATTGTCTTCTCAGCTTTTCTCTCTCACTTATTTTCTGCAGAGCAGAGGTGTTAAATGGACACGCTTTTCATTCAAGGATTCATCACAGAGCCCTGTCCATGGTGCTGAAAACATGCTTTCTTTCTTTCTTTCTTTCTTTCTTTCTTTCTTTCTTTCTTTCTTTCTTTCCCTTCATTAAACCCGTTCTCTGTGATGATTATGTTTTCAATTTATGATATTAAAATGATACATTTATAATACATTGATAAGAATAATTATTATTATTACTAATAATAATAATATTAATACTGTATTATTAATATTATATCAGGTCAATATTCCTGATTATTGACTTATAAATTGTTTTATTTCTGACATTTGAAAAATAACAATGTGCATGTGTCAAGGGTATTCAATCTTCTTATGCAGTTTTTTTTATGTCATAATTAATCGTAACAACGCTTGACATTATAAGAGGTGTTTAATCAACATGCTTGCTTAGCAAAGTATAAATGTTTTTCAAAAAAACAAAATATTGTATCAAACCATCATGAATACAAAGATTACTTTCCAAAGAACTTGTTTTAAAGATTTCTTATTTTCATCATTGACCATTAATAATATTACTATTTTAACACAAATTTTCTTTCCTTCCATTATTCTTTCTTAAAAAATCATTATGTGTGTTCAGATCTTTATGTGCTTAGATGGAACTGCCTGAGTCATCCATTCCTGTCTGACCTGGTGACTCCTCTAATTACTTACTCTGTCAGCCAATCACTACACTTTCAATCACCGGTAATCCTCACAATGGTTAGCGTCTCAACAGATTGCAGCGAAAGATCCTAATGGATCATTTTGAGACAAAATGGGCATTTAATGTCTTTCTTTCTCACCACAGATAATGATTAGGGCATCAAAAGTTCACCCCACACAGCAAACAAGGTGACAGAAAGATCGTTTGAATATGAATATGTCACCAGCATAATGATTGCATCCTGACATTGTCAGAATTTAACACATTGACTGAATTTATGAATTCCGTTTTCTAATGGAAACTATTTTCCATTAGTTTTCATGACATGTATGACTCCACAAGAAGTGCGTTGTATCCGTTTGATGATTTGTTACAGAATTTCTCTCTTTTCTGGTGTCAAAATCCAATAGTCATCAAACATTTCTACAGATGCATTAATTTTTAATTAAAGTACAAGATTCTACAGACATTATTAATGAACAAGCTGTTTGGACTTGAGGATGAAATGATTAATTTAACAATGCATCCTCTTTAATGGCAATGGAATGACCTTTTGTGCATTTTAAAACATATTTTATACTATTAAATGCTAAACTCTAAAGTTGTGTATGTATGCCTGAGATGTGTATGCCTATTAAGATAACTGAACTGAATTCATATACCTTTGATTCTTCTGTACCAGAGAGACTACTAAACACACGCCATGTTGCAGCTGAATAGAATTTATTCATTTTAAATAGGGATAACAGAGGGTTGTATGATACACAGCTAGAGATGTGAAGTAGGCATGCACATATTTGATATTACTAGGTGTGTGAGTGAAACACACTGGGCGACCATATAGTCACCAGTAAACAGCTAAAGAATTCAAATCACAGTACTTCCAGCTGGAGTTTTGTGCTTTCTCAAAGATAAAAGAAAGAAAGAAAGAAAGAAAGAAAGAATTAAAGAAAAAGACAAACAACAAATAATAATAATAATAATAATAATAATAATAATAATAAAACAAATTAAATGTTACCTCTCATACTTTCTACTAGTTATGTACCTCCAGCTAGTTCTCGCACTACAAAACATTCTGTTTTCAACAAGTATTTTTTTTCTTCTAATTTTACAGCTAAAATATCTTAAAAAATCATTGAAACAATCAAAATTTACTTGAGAATCAACAAAGCATAAGATATTCAGACTTGTTTTCAAAGAAATGATCTTTAATTCAAGTGTATTTTCCCCCAAAAGTTTGGGATCAGTAACATGGTTTTAAAAAGAGCTTTTTTGTTAACCAAGGGTGCATTTATTTGAACAGTAAAACAAAAGAATAAAAATACAGTTTTCTATTTTAATATATTTTGAGATGTATTTTATTCCTGTTATGATAAAGCTGATTTTTCAGCATTATTACTCCAGTCTTCAGTGTCACATGATCCTTCAGAAATCATTCTAACATACTGATTTGCTGCTCAAGAAACATTTGTTATTATCAATGTTGAAAACAGTTGTGCTGCTCAATATTTTTGTGGATACCGCAGTACTTATATTTTTTTACAATTCAGATTCAAAAATTAAACAGAACAGCATTTATTTGAAATAGAATACTTTAGTAACATTACAAATTTCTTCACTGTCAATTTTAATTAATTTAATACATCAGTGCTGAACAAAATGATTAATTCCTTAAAAAACAAAACAAAACAAGAAATCTTCTTGAAAACAAACTTTTAGTATATACTGTGTTGTCTTATGCATCTGTGTTTTTATTTGATTTATTTTGTTTCCAGGATCTTCCAGGCATTTAACTTTATTAAATAAGTATTTTGTTTTTCAAGGATTTTTAGATCCTTTATTGTAAAAGAAGTCAAAAATACTAATTAAAAATACATTTTTTTGCAGTGCAAGCCAATGCAAATATTCATTCATTGTGCCGTCAGAAAGTTAATTCTTGACATGATGCTGTTACTCTACAAGAGTCCTTATTTAGTTCCAAACAAAACAATAATGTTGCTCTAATCTGGACGTACTTGTCTGTGCTCATTGTACATAAACACTGAAAACTGCTCTCAGATTAGGAGAAAGTTTCAAAAGCACTTCTAGGTCAGCGATCTGCATTCATCTTCCTTAACTTGGGAGGCAGGTTGTCCTCTGGTCGGCCACCAGGCGTGTGTGGAGGACCGTGGGGGTGTGTGGGGATGGTCGCAGGGGTGGGAGGCAGACTTCTCTGGTGGAGGTCTCCCGTGGACATGGCCATGGGCTGGAAACCCACCTTGAGGGCTTTGAGGTGGAATCGTGCCTCTCCGTCAACCTGCCCAGGGCTGGAGCCGAGGCGTTGTAGTTTAAGAGGAAGGTCACCTGTGCTCGAAGCCTTTTCAGACTGCTGCGAGCTCAAGCGTAGCACCTTCCTCTGCAGATCTTCTCTACCAGACGAGCTCATTTTCTGGAGTTTGCTGGGCAGCTTGCAAGAAGCACTCCTGGGATGCGCCCCTTCGTCACCTGCTTCCAGGCAGTCCATGGAAAACACCCGCTCCCGGTGCGGCGTGATCAGGGGGGAGGGGAGCGAGGATTTCTCCTCGTATTCTTTCACGCTGTAGGGTAGCGTGGGAACCTCAAAGGTGCTGTGAAACTGGGAGTAGTCCACCCTAAAGAAGCCCTCTTCCAGAGACATGACGGGCAGGAAGCGGTGACCCCACAACACCTCGTCTTCCGTGTACGAGGTACGAGCCTGACACGTCATACCTGTGAGAAACAGCATATAATAAACGAGCATTACAATGGAGAGGAAAGGTTTATGGTCAAAATGTATTACAGACAAGGGGGCTTTCATTGTCAGGTTAGCCTGGCCATGAGAATGATTTATTCTGCCCTGTTCCGCCATCTTCCATGAATGTGATTTACAGACTCTCAGTACATAACGTGCGTGAGAAGGCCAGGCAAGGCAGAGTTTTAAGACTCCTGCAATCATAATTCAGCCAGAGGGCCATTCAGTCAGTCATAAATACAGCTTTAAAAAAAGCCATAGCTTTACACGGCCGGACTCTTTCGCTTATAACATGGCCAAGAAGACTGAAAATCCAATCTGTTCCACAATAAGATTAAAAACAATCAGTAGAGCAATCACTAAACAACTGATTTTCCTATAGAAGGCATTGTTTTGTTGTTTTCATTTTCTGCAGAAGTGGAAGTATTATTTGCATGGGCACAAACCAGTAAATAAAAAGAGAGATGGAAAATGTGTGCTGTCATGCTGAAGTAGCATTTGTGTCGTTACAAACAGAATGGTGTTTAGGCTATTTGCTTATATTATGCAATAGTTCCAGTCCTCAGATTTAACTGGTTGGGACTGTCAGTCTGTGTAGTGGTGGGGATATTTCAATAGCTGTGTTTTGCTGGTTACATCGATATGCCAGTAGGTGGTTTAGTTTGTCTTATGAGTGTGTCATTGATCTGGTTTGTTTAGTGAACACTGAAATATTCAGGACCAAAACAAATGATCATATGTGAGTCATTAAATAATAATGATGCTCAAATGATTTGATCAAAACACTGATTCATGCTTGAACAATACTACTGATTATGAGTGAGTCAGTGAATCATTCACTCAACTGATTTGTTTAAACACTGATTCATTTATGAACGAAAAAAGTGATTATGAGTGAGTCACTATATCATTCATGCAAAACAATGATTCATTATCGAACAAAACAAATGATCATGAGTGAGTCACTGAATCATTCACTCAATTTTTTTTTTACTTAAAAACACTGATTCATTTATGAATGAAACAAGTGATTATTAGTGAGTTACTAAATCATTCAGGCAACCGATTCGTTTAAAACACTGATTCATTTCTGTTAGTGGATCAAAAATACACCAAGTATCCAGAAATATTATCTAAAATGTAAGTTACTTACATTTATTGAACTGTTTAAAAGCAATTACATGAACACAGGTTCATCATTAGTGATATTCAGTGCATCTGCACTCTTGCTATTGTGATACTGCATAATTATTTATCAGGCCCAGGCTTTTGCAGTCTTTTAGCAGTTTTAGTGATGATTTTAGGGAAAAATCTGCACGTTTCTACAGAATGAATGTAAACATGATAAAATGTGTTAAACTGGCCTTGGGTGTATTATATAAGCATCAAATTAGCCAAATATTTAATAAACAAATATGCAAAGGCTGGGGATATGTAAAAATGTATCGGTGACAGGTGTCTGTGGAGCTTCTGTGTGGGCCTGCTCATGATTAAATAATTATCATTAAATAGCCTACTAATTAGCAGCACCTAATATGAAGCATGAACAAGCTTCAGTTTTCAAAAATGAAGGATGAAGATCACAACAACTCGCTCTCTGAGAGCATTTCTGCTGGCACTACATCATGTCATGTAATTAAACCAGTTTATGTCACATTAATCACACTGAAAATCCCATATTTTGCTGCCAGAGTGATCGTGCTGAGCGGTAGCAATGGGGTGGCATGGCTTCATCTAAAGGCTTAAATTATGGATCAATGCTGGAAGAGGTTTTGCGAACGTATCAATGGCTTCACTGCAGTTCAGCTGAAAGTAGCTTTTTAAGCTCTCATTTAAAGCAAGGCAAATTTCACAGTCTTCACAGTAAGACTCTTGATTGCGCAATACTCTGTCAGCATACATAATTAGAGTCTGTCTGTCATCTCCTTTGGTCTGATCTATGGTATTGATTAAAAGATGCCTCATACTTCCCGCTTTCACACATGCGTTTGGTCTATTTGACTAAATCGCACATATATTCATTCTTTGTGGTTTCTTATTAGGGTTTACAAAGATAAGATGCAAATTAAAATCAGACTTTTTAATTCTGTGAGCTGCGAATGTTCATGCAAAGCTCTTAAAGCGACACAGAGCTGTGGCTTTGTTTCACTTTGTACCACTGTGTAAAATGATTAACTTGAGATTTCTGTCTGTGTCCAGGGCTTCAGTGGATCAATAAGCACTTATGAGTCCATGACAGGCCTCAGCTCTCCAGCAGCAGGGTGGGTAACTGTTTTAAATCACCACATGACTGTGTGCCCCGTTACCAACCTGACAAGAAATAAATTACTGAATGAAAGGGTGAATGAATAAGTGGTTTACCAGGAGCCTTCCTGTAGAGTGCCCTGATATGCTTGGTAAGTGTGCGTGTGAGTGTTTTTGTGTCTATCACTGCTGTTACACCTGTAATAATGAGCATCGCTGACACAGAGGCTATGTAATACCCTTCCTCCTTTTGTTTCCATCTCATATCATTTCTCAGAGACAGCGAGATCTATCTATCTATCTATCTATGTAAATATAAATTAAAGCTATATATATAAATATATAGAAATGTTACCAAAATACCACTGTCGCTTACTAGCTCAAATCGGCAGAACAAGATAATCTAAGGTATTTATATTTAATTGTATTGTTAGATAAATCTTATCATCTAGAGATGCAATTAAAAGCATGCATCACTCCAATGATTTGAAGTGTCAGAGCTATAGATCAAAGTTTAATACTTTGGGCGACTGCTCAAATCATTAACCCTAAATATGGCCACTAGTTATAGTGATGCTTAGAAAACACCACTACAGTTGAAATAAGAATCATATTTGATTGAAAGGGTGAAAACGAGATAGGAAAGGAAATTCTAATTATATTTATGTTTATTTGTACAGTGAAAAAAAAATGCAAAAAGCACCACTCTCGTCTTTCACTTTCTCTCACATCCTCAAAAGAAAATCCAATCCTGCCTTCTTTATTTACTTTACTTCCTTACACTCTGCCTGCATAAAAGACACCAGGAACAGATCAAACTTGAGTGAGGTTTGAAGCTCATACATCAAATTGACAAGCATGTGACTGAAAAAAAAGGTATTATGCAGAAGGTGCTGCTAACAGCATGGCTACAGCACAGGCCTGATAATGCAATCAGAAAGACACTTTTTTACAACCTACTCATAACCCCTACTGACCTGACTGTACCTATTATATCCATTCAGATAGAAAACCAGGACTGAGCGGTGCGAGGAAGAACACAAAGATGTAATCGCAGTTTACAAGGTTAAAAAGTACAAAGAAAGAGTGAGAAAAGTGATATGTTCAATTAGATCTGATAAATGAAGATGAATGATGACAAATGAACACCCTGCAAAAAAATCAGTTCCTTAATTAGTAATTGTGTCATGTTTTCCATTAAAATATCTTAACATCATTAAAACAAGATAAATTTACTTGAGAAGCAAATTTGCATAAGACTTGTTTTCAAAGAATACATCTTAAGAAAATTAAATCGTCACTGGCACATTTGGTTTGTTCTTGTCAAAAAGGTTACATTTATGCATAATACAAGACTAAATGTAAAAAAAACCCTAACATATTCATCTTGTTTCTTAGGGATTTTTTTTATTGTGTCCTATCCAAATAAAGGCTAAAAACACCAAAAAAAAAAAAAAAAAGATAAATCTTAAAATAAATAAATAAATGAATAATGTTAAGATAATTTAGTAACACATTTACAGTAAGGTTTCATTAGTTAACATTAGTTATAATGAACTAACAATATAAAAAAGTTATATATGAACAGTTCCAATGCAAAAGCATCTAAAAAGCATCTAAAAGCCATCTTGAACTAAAATGAGATAACAACACTGAGTGAATGCTCTCCACACATAGTATATGTTCATCAAGTACTTTCACTTCAAATGCGCTAAATCCCAGCCTCAACCCATTCAGAAGTACCAGTACTTACATAGAAACCTATACATAATAGCCAGAAAAAAATGCTACATTTAAAGAAAAACGTCAGACGTACTTAGAGGCTTTTGTATCTGAACTCTTCATATATATATATATATATATATATATATATATATATTAGTATTGTCAATCGATTAAAAAAATTAATCGCAGTCATGTACTGTGATTAATCACGATTAATCGCAGATTTAAAATACTAGGATTTACCTGTAAATGTGTTGAAATAAAGAAATGCATGACAAACTAGTTTAAGGAAACAGAACCTTTCACACCTCCGCCAGGTATGAGACATAATCCTTATTATTCTTTTATCATTATTCTTCTGTTTTTATTCAGCCATTATCAGCCTTTATACTGGCAATAAAACGTTTACCAAGCCACATCGCTTCAATCCCAGTATACATTTACCCAACTATTATCAAAAGTATTTCTAAATAAATACAACATAACATTTTCTTGCGACCTTACGTGAAGTATTATGACAAAATGCATTATGAAGAAGAATTGGACCTGTTCTGCAGTTGCATTAGAGCTAACATTAGCATCATGCTACATAAGACAATTTATGAGATTAATAGTACACTTTTACTCAAAACTCACTTTAAACCACTATCGAGTGTTTGTAATAA
Organism: Tor tambroides; assembly: GCA_021397915.2. Taxonomy (NCBI): domain Eukaryota; kingdom Metazoa; phylum Chordata; class Actinopteri; order Cypriniformes; family Cyprinidae; genus Tor; species Tor tambroides. Next base: position 27,298 of record JAFVLL020028236.1, read on the forward strand.
CTTCCTTTTGCGATCACATGTGGAATTTGGTTGTTTACTGTTGTTAAAATATGCTATTTATAGCCTTTTTATTGCTGTATAAATTAGCATTTCAGATGAACACATTCATTATTGTTACGAAAATATCCAAATCTCAAGAAAATCACATACAAACCATATCCTATCATAATCGTGTGTTTAATATCTTATAATCTCTAGTGGCTGTTGTCATGTTTATTTCTGCTGTGTAAAAGCCTTAACATGTATGCTCTGGCTGAAACTCACGTTGTTTGTGATGTTACAACCGCCTCTCCGTTCTTAAGTTGCCAGGTATACATTCCAAGTATAATACACATTAGTAAAATGATCTATTTTCATTTTTATTTGTCTATATACACTTTGGGCGGCCGCGGTACATTATAAAAGTAGCCCAAAAAACCGCAACCCACGGCTCTGTAATTTTTCCCGCGACTGCATTTTCAAAATAGCCCAATTGTGCGGGAAAACCGTGACCCTGGCAACACTGGTTCGCTGTACCCTTATCACACAATGATAGATAACCTTCCGCGCTGCGATGACGGCAAGAAGTTGGGGTCAAACCTTATCAAACGATTAATTTGCGTTAAAATTTTTTTAACGCATTATAATTTTTAGATTAATCGCATGCGTTAACGCGTTAACGTTGACAACCCTAATATATATATACTATATATATATATATATATATATTCTGTTATTACTGGTGAGACTACCATTCATTTCATACAGCAGAAAAATTGTAAATATACATGCAGACATACTTCATACTTCCGATTTTCATTTAATTTCCTAACATTATTGATCAACCTGGTCTCATGATGAAAATGTACCTCTGGGAACTTTTCGCAAGACTCGAAATACATACTGCCATGTATGTTTCGTGACATATTTGATGTGAAATGTCCACTGAGTGGCAGTAAAAGAGTGTTAATTTTCCCCCCCCTGGAACAGGTGAACATACATATGGCACATTTTATGTGATGTTTGTTTTGTAGGTATCACCGTGGTTCTGACTTGAAATGGCGCTGTAACTCTAATGGCCTGTGACGTTTTAAAATAATGTACCATCTGCACTGCATCTAAACCTACCCGATAATATGAACAAAAGTGAATGTGATGTAAAAACGCTATCGTAAGCATGCAGTTTTAGCTTGTTTTTCAATCTCTCATCTTTCAGCTCTTAGATTGTGAGTCCTGTTTTTGAAGGGATTCATACCCAAGGATTCCGCATCCTAAGTCCAGTTCCATTCCGGCTGAGCTACAGAGCAAGCTTGTTACGCCCGGAAAGCGAAACATATGGAGCCTTTAATCCTTACTGTGTAAGAAAACGATTAAAAGTGCTCACTGTTTTACCATCCTCCAGTGTTCATTTCTGTTGGGAACTGCACTGATATGTACTTATTGGTACGTATTTCGCATCTTGCGAAAAAAAGTTCACAGAGGTACGTTTTCGTCATGAGACCAGGTAGCTATTGATTATCTGTTTTTCCACATAATGAATGAATTAATGAATGAATAAATAAAAGGTATTTCTGACTTTTTATCTCATAATTCTGACTCCATATCTCAATTCTTGACTTATATCTCACAGTTTTTTAAAAAAGAAGTGATAAAAAAATTGCAATTAACTTTATTTTTATTCAGCGGTGGGAAAAAACAGAATTGCAAGATGTAAACTCAGAAATCTGAGTAAAAAGTTACAGTGATCTTTTTTATATATTTCATTCTGTGGCAGAAACAAGAAAACAGAATTTTGAGATGTCAGAATCCTGAGAAAAATGTCAGAATTGCAAGATATAAATTGTGAGATGTAAACTTGGAATTGTCTGGATTTTCACCTTTTTATTTTTATTTTTTTAATTTCATTCTGTGGTGGAAACGGACTTCCATAAATATGATCTAACAATGAAGAGTTGTATTTTTATTAACTTACGTTAACAAAGATAAATACCCTAACAAATGTTCTGCTCATTGTTAGTTAATGCATTAACCAATGTTAACTAATGGACTGTATAGTAAAGTGTTACTGATATTTTTACATGAAAACTAGTAAAAAAAAATTACTGTGCAACTGAAGGGATGCGAGCAATACTGTAAATGAATAATTGTGTCAAGCCAGATTATGTTCCTAAAAGAAATGGAGATTGGAGTGAAAGATGCTACCCACCCGTTGTCTCTACAATGCCCTCCAAGATGACGACGATCTCAAACTGCTCGTTCATGAGCGAGCGTTGGGACAGGTCAAAGAAAGGGCTCTTGGGATTGATCTCATGGCAGATGGTGAGGGGAGAGACCAGGAAGAGTTGGTCAGCTCCAGTTCCAAAGCCCACATCCAGTTCACACTGGTCCAATGGCAGGAACTCGCCCTCTGGGGTCTGACGAGACTGGTGAGACAGTGAAGATATCATCATCATCATCATCCCCTTACAATCATCAAATCAAAAACATGCCCTTCAATATCCGAGACAAATTACAGCAGGAACAATCAATTTGAAAAAAGATAATCAAGGATGGTGAGAAATGAAGGAGAAACGGAAATAGGAAATTGAAAGAAGAATGTCAACATGTATATTTGCAATTTTTCTGCTGTATAAAGTGTATGGTAATCAGACCCAAAATGACAGAATATACTGAAATTGAGGGAAATATTCATGCTGTTTAGTGTGTGAGGGAAATATTCCTCTTTAGGGCAAGTGGAGAGAGAGAGAGTGTTTGAGTGCTCAGAACAGTGAAATAAAACACAGATGGAGCAAAGGATGAGGCTGGGGTGAGATAAGAAAATGCCTACAAAGTATTGTGTCATTTCAGCCATAATTTAAGATGATAAAGAGTGTCTGTTCAGAGAGCTAGTGAAATTTAAGACCTGGTGATTTACAGGGCGATGTTAAACTGAAGAAGAGAAGGAAACTACTCCAACGTGAAAGTTATGTTTTTATGGGGTTTGTGTTTGTATGTGGAAAGGCAGAGCATGAAGCCGCATGCACAAATTCTCTTCTGAATAAAGCTGCTCTGAATACAAAGTGGAAGGGAAGCACTCTTACATTCAGTGGATGTCCTCTCATGTCCAAGTCTCCATATCATCCACTCTCAGTACAGTGGTCTTACTGGAGCTGTTTTGGCTAAGAGCGTCTCCAAAGGGCCCTACAGCTGTAGAACAGCCTCATGGGATGTAAACCAACAACCCTCTATAAACAGGCCCATTACTTAAAACACTGGAGCTCAGTGGGGCATTAAAAAGCTTCCACATGGAATCAAATTCCACATGCCTACCACATAAAACTGGGGAAGTGTTTCCAGTCTCTAAATACATCCAGAGTGCATTAAGATCTACAAAGGTGAAAGGATGATAACTCAGAACTTAGAATTGTCATTTTATTTTTATTTTTTCTACTTTTGATTAACCTTCCAGTAGGTTATAATGTCCTAAAATTCACACACCATTCTTAATGTTTTTGGGGAAAAAGTCTCTTATGTTCACCAAGGCTGCATTTATTTGATTAAAAAATACAGTAATATTATTACAGTCTTAAATAACTGTTTCCTATTTTAATTTCATTTAATATGTAATTTATTCCTGTTATGGCAAAGCTGATTTTTCAGCAGTCATACAATGTTTCAGTATTTAGTGTCACATGATCCTTCAGAAATCTATTATACTGATTTGATACTCAATTATTATGATTTATTATTAGTATTTATTATTCAATTATTCCTATTATTATCTTATAATAAAAATATAATATTATTTTCAGGATTCAATAAATATAAAGTTTAATGAACAGCATTTATTTGAAAGGGAAAGATTATTTTTTGTAACATTTTCAGTGTCTTCACTACCATTTTGATCAATTTAATGCATCCTTGCCTTTTTTTTTTTTTTTTTTTGCCTGTTAAAAAATGTAGTTTGCCATCACAGGGAAAAAAATCTTTTTAAATATATTAAAATAGAATACAATTTAAATTTAACATTTTCAATTTTTATTTAATATTTCACAATATTATTTATTGTTTTACTGTATTTATCAAATAAATCAAATAAATACAGCCTTGGTAAGTATACACAATTTAATAAGATTTAATAATGTTTGATCTTAATGATGTTTTGATAAGACTTAATAATAAGTATTAATTATTTTTTGGATTTGGATTTGGATTTTCAAATTATATTATATATAAGCCAATATGGAGAGTAAGGTGAATATTAAGTCATGTGATGAATCTATCGAGTTGCAAGGTGACTTTGAAATCTCATTGCAGGGAAGGCTTGCTGGACAGGGCCTATCACTCCTACATCCAGTGCGCCCAAGCAGAAAAATTTAATAGTGCTCATACAGACACAGTATGACATTTCTCTATCTCTCTCTTACCCCATTATTTTCTCCATCTCACTCTTTCTCTCTTTGTCTTGTACTTTCTCTTGCAAACACATTCTTGGCCAGGCTAAAAAATTAGAAGTAGGGAAGGAAATTTCACCACAAGACGACACACACAGATCAAACTCTGAAAATATGTCTAATTTTTATGGCAGCATATGACAGCAGGTGTGTTTTTGTTGCAGTGATGGCATGATGATTTTTGTGCCAGAACCACTAGCCCTACATTGATCAGATATTGGATTGTCAGTTGACTTGATTAAGGCTTTAATGTGGGATTGATTCAGTAACCAGTAAGGCTGGTTGATCCATTGATTGGTAATGTTGATTACAGCATGAAAAATTATGCAAAACTGCATATTGATTGTTAGCTGTTATTTAATTGTTCAAAGGTGATATACAATTTTGATGATGATGTAAAACTTTATTATCCTCTTACACATACATATACAGTAGATTCTCCTGTGCACACATTTCCGCCTCAGAATAAGAGATAGAGAATATAAACATACTTTTGAAATCACACCATCCCACCCACCCACACACACACACACACACACACACACACACGGATAACCAGCCTTCACCCACACAGAGGTTCTGGAGCAGCAGCACTAAGTGTCTCCTCAATTCTCTATCAACCCACAAGGAGCACTTCCATCGTGAAGTCGCATCATACCAAATACCTATATCCAGTGTATCCCTGCTCACACACACACACACAAACATCCCTGCCAAAAATCGACGTGCCTGCTGCTTTTTATTTAGCAGCACTCCTGTCTTCCATCCCCCACTATCAGTCTAGCATTGCCTGGATTGGTTTTGAGGAGTAAATAGCTCTCCCCAAAAAAGTAGTAGCATTAACTTGACTGTATTTTGTGGTTGTGTGTCAGTAGCTAACTTACTTTAAAACACTGTAGCATTTACAGTAAAACAGCTACTTTCGCAGCGTGGCAGAAATTGTGTTTAATGTAAATAGTACTGGGAGGTAGCATTCATTTTAGAACTTTCTATTCGCCAAAGAATCCTAATAAAGATAACAGTTTCCACAAAAAATATTAAGCAGCACAACAGTTTTCAACATTGATAATAAGAAATGTTTCTTGAGCATTAATCAGCATATTAGAATGATTTCTGAAGGATCGTGTGACACTGAAGACTGGAGTAATAATGCTGGAAAGTCAGCTTACATGTTAATTACATTTTAAAATATATAGAAAACAATAGAATTTTTTTCAATTCTAATAGTATTTCACAATATTACTGTTTTACTGTATACTGTTACATGAGGGACTGGTAGTTTATGTCTACTTTTTTGTAGTTAAATGCTTATTTTTAACCATGTTCTTAACTCAGACATAGTCATTTGAGTGTCAGCTATTTATATATATTTTAATATGTCACTATGATCACCATTTTTTTGTGTCAGATAATAATTGCTCTGATTATGTAATCATTTTTGTTCAACACAACTATCATAGCAGTTAATATTGAAAAAATTATTGCTAACATATAAATCTTGTAGTTAGCTAAAGTAAGGTCACACTTTATTTTAAGGTCCAGTAACTCACTATTAACTATGACTTTTGCCTCAGTAAACTCCTAATTTGCTCCTTATTAATAGTTAGTAAGGTCGTTGTTAAGTTTAGGTATTAGGATTAGAGATGTAGAATATGGTCATGCAGAGTATGTGCTTTATAAGTGCTAATAAACAGCCAATATGGTATAATAGGCATGCTAACAAGCATCTAATAATAGTGAAAATTGGTCCCTATACTAAAGTGTTACCTTTGTTATTTCTCTAACAGTAGCCTGGACAGGGTACTTTTGCGTACTAAAACATATAATGCCATCTTTGCTATTTTTGGGCTGTTAGGAGGAGGATATTGGGATGACACCCTGAGCTCTCCTCCCAATGTATTTTGAACACAAGTGCTGGAGCAGAAAGATTATCACAACAATGAGAATCTAAAATATTTAAGAACATTACCTCCCTTTCAAACCTGTCAGCATTCCTTTGATTGTTGCTCTACTGTGTAGTTTCCTCCCGGGCATGTAACTAAAATACACAACACATGAAACTCAAGCCACTATTGTAGTACACATGATGTGGGGTTCATTGGTAGGTTTGTGGTATTGAGTATGAATGGAACTACACTATTTTCCAGCAGGCTGTTTTGAAGCACAAATGTTCTGTTGCTTTCTTCTGGTTCTTAAATCCACTCTAGGAGATGGTATTTTTTATTTTTTTTACTCCTGTCTCTTTAAGTCAAGCTCGAAAAGACAGATTAGAGTTCAAGAAGCAGACGAGCAAATCGTGCACATCGTCTTTCCCGCACATTTCAGGAAAAAGCCGCTAAATACGCACATTCACACCAAATCACAGTGGGCAGTGGTGATAATCTTAAACTGTTTAAGATGAGGATGTTACTTAATTTTAATAAGATGTTAGGTGATGAGATGTTTGCATTGATCTGATGAGCTCTAATGCTTACATTAACACTGACTGATGTCAAGCTAAAGGTTGTACTCGTTTTAACTCAGTATCCATTGGCTTTTAAGTCACACAGCTAGACAGAGCCAAAGCAATCTTGAAAACAGCACCTCTGTGATTGAAGAGAAAAAGCTATTATTCAAATGGCCATTTGAGTGCGTCTGTGTGCCTGAACGGTCATCTGTGTGTGTTTATGTGTGCCTTGTACACTAAAGAACCTGCCAGATCAAACCTGTCATTCTTCTTCATATCCCACAGGAAAGAGGAGGAGAGATAGAAAGGAGAGAGTCTTAAAGAAGAGGCAAAACAGGAGGAGGTGGATCGAAACCTCTTTCCTCTGCAGCAGATACCAGCAGCCATCCGTTTGACTCAGTCATGTGCATGGGTAAATAAAAGCTGGGATTTCACTGCTTTGCCTTCCTCTGACTCACAGTGGCTTTGACAGCAGAGCTGTGGGGAGGGGAGGCGGATGGGATACTCACAAGCAAATAGATGGGACTTTCACACCATTAACAGGGTGCTACTACAACAAAAATTAAACTCTAAGATAGAAATGTATGATGTAATCAGTCTACCACTGTAATCAGAATAAAATAGGATTCAACAGAACAACACATCTATTCTGTTCTACCCAGTCACATTCTATTCTGTTCTATCTATCTATCTATCTATCTATCTATCTATCTATCTATCTGTCTGTCTGTCTGTCTGTCTGTCTGTCTGTCTCTGTCTGTCTGTCTATCTATCTATCGTCTATTGAACTCTACAGTGTAATGATTTATTACATTTAATAAAGGAATTTTGCTCTGGTCAGGCTTTTATTATGAATTAGGGTTGATTTTATATGATTAATTGATAT